>BPLR01004269.1:0-24313 GCA_021605095.1 Caerostris extrusa | reverse complement strand
CTTTTCAGCCGGCGGGCCACATTTTCACCCAGTAAGTACCGCGGGCCAAAACCGTTTTAATTTCTTTGCCTTTATCTATAATTTCTAGACTAGTCGCCGAGTACGTGCTCTGAGCGAGCCTACTCTGATAAATTCGCTGATTCAATTAAGTACTACAATTACTATTGTGTGTATCGATACGATCATGACACTGACGACATCTAATGGTCAAAAGCGGAAATAGGTACATAATATTCTTTATCGCTAACAGATATCGCTAGTAGTAGTTTCGAAACAGCAGTAACAATTAAACATTCGTAACCTCATTGGTTGGAGAAGGTTCTGGTGTATTTCAATCACTTCGAGATCGCAGTAATTGGAGTGTAAAAGGCTAGCGGAGCGACCCCGACTCAGTCTACCTAGGGAAGACGAAAGAAGCGGAATTGTATCTATTGTGAAGTAAATTAGTGCGTAACCCGTTTAAAAGACCGATCTGACCCACGTCCATACGTAATTGTATTTTGATTTAACTTGTAATTTTTTTTGAGTGATTTACTAGTATGGAAAAGAAGCGAAAAATAAACAGTGAATGCAGAATATTCAAAGATCAATGACTATATTTCATGATTGAGTCCAATAATAAGGTGCATGTTTGATTTGAAGTGAAACCATAGCTGTTCTCAAAGAATATAACATTAAACGCCATTATGAAACGAAACATTTTCAAAATTACTCAAAATATACAGGGAAGAAAATTTGAAGCTTTGAAACGCGGATTGAAATTGCAGCAATCTTTTAAGCTTACGAATGTCAATATTGAACAAGAGGCTACAACTCGTGCCAGCTTTCGTGTGGCTATTGAAATTCAAAACGTGGAAAGCCATTCACCGATGGAGAGATGATCAAAGAATGCTTAATTGCAGTAGCCGAAGAAATGTGCTCAGAAAGGTGAATTTATTTAAAACTGTCAGTTTGTCAGCAAACACCGTGGCTCGGAGGGTGCAAGACATCGCAAAAATATATCATCTCAACTGTCTGACAAAATGAACATCTTGAGTGGTTTTCTCTGGCCTTGGATGTGTCAGATACGGCTCAGGTGTTGATTTTTTATTCGAGGAGTAAATAAAAACTATGAAGTGTATGAAGAACTTCTTGATATTGATAATATTCTCGGCACGACTACTGGGCAAGATATTTTTAAAGGAGTTGACAATGTCATTAATAAAAAGACCCTACGATGGAAGAACTTGAAATCTATTACAACTGATGGAGGCAAAAACATGTGTGGTAAAAATAAAGGAGTGGTTTGCACTTGTGTCAACGACAGTAGAAAATGATGGTGGTTCAAAACCATTAGTCTTGCATTGTATCATTCTTCAACAGTTCTTGTGCGGGAAAATGTTTGGATATGTCTGAAGTTCTAAAACCAGTCATATCAGTTGTTAATTTCATCAGTTCCACTGGGCTAAACAACGACAATTCCGCGAGTTTATTGAAGATATGGAGAAAAAATTTACCGTATTTGCCGTACGCTGGCTTAGTTGCGGAAAAGTCCTGTAGCGCTTTTTGAACTTCGAGCATCGAAAATGAAAAGCATCGCCCCTCTTACTGAATTACAAAATAGCGAATGGCTATGGAAGTTAGCATTCTAAGTCGATTTGACAAAACATATAAACGAACTAAATTTTAGATTGCAAGGAGAAAACCAGCTTCTCCCGATCTATACACTAATATCAAATCGTTTCTGCAGAAAATAATATTGTTTCAATCACAATTACGTAAAAAATGTTTCCCACATTTTGAAACATGTGAAATATTCAGCCACACTACTGAGACTGAATTTCGATTTTGCAGTCCAAGTTTTGAGTGCTTTGAAGATAAATTTGATACTCGTTTCTCAGACTTTGATGACATTCAAATGAAATTAAGATTTTCAAAATCCTTTTGATACTGACATTGAAACCCTAGCCCCGGAACTCCAAATGGAAATTATTGATTTACAGTGCAGTGATATAATTAAGAACATATATCAAAACTCATCTTTGTTGGAATTTTATAACAGTCTTCCACTGATACAATTTCATAATTTACATAAATTTGCTCGTGGGCTGTTTTCTGTTTTTGGTACTCACTTACTTGTGTGAGAAAGCATTCTCCAAAATGAAGTACACAAAGAATGTTTACAGATCTAAGTAATCTCTTTTTAATAATTGGTACAAGTAAAATTGATCCACAACTACAACTATTGTCAGTGAAAATTACAATTACATAAATCTCATTAGTATTTTTTTTACAAGTGGATACCCCGCGGTTTCATTCGCGTTCATTTAGCTTTTCCGTTCCTGGGGGATTTTCAGGAAAAAAATCATGTTTGATTCAGGATATATATATTCCAAACATCGATATACATACATATGCGATACTCTTTTACATCAACATAACTACCGAGGGCAACCGCGGAATGTTCACTAGTTTATAATGTTAGTGGGATTCATTTAAATTATTTGCTAATTGTTATGCTTAAGTTAAATTTTCTGCATATTATGTTTGTCATTATCTTATCTAGCAAGTAAATAAAATCGAGTTATATCATTCTGTGTTTTTTTATCCAACTTATTACAGGAACAATATGCTATTCGCTGTCGCGGGCAGGATTGAAGACACTGGCTGGCCGGATTTGGAACGCGGGCCGTAGTTTAGAGACCCCTGCTCTAGACAATTGGCAGCGCAGTGGTCAATAGCTGCAGGTGTTTCATTGTGTGCTTCATCAATTCGCAGATGTCTGCTGCAGCGTGGACTGCCCGCAAGGACTCCTTTAGGATCCCTCTCACGCTAAACCATCGCTGCCTGTGGCTACAATGGGCCGCTCAGCATAGAGACTGGCGTGCTGATTGGCAGCATGTCGTGTTTTCTGACGAATCCCGCTTTAATTTGTGGTACCATGATGGCCGCATTCGTGTCAGACGCTATGCCGGTGAATGCCCCCTTCCGGAGTGTATTATCGAACGCCACAGTGGACGAACACCCGAAGTTATGGTCTGGGGTGCCATAGCATATTATGGACGATGTCAATTGCTAAGAATTGTGGGCAATCTGAACAGTAACCGGTACATCAGTGAAGTTCTACAGCCCCAAGCTGTTCCCTTCCTTCAAAGCTTGCCAGGCGCTGTATTTCAACAGGACAATGCCCGCCCTCATATCGATAGGACTGTTCAATCCCTTCTTTGCAACGCGGCAGGTACAGCTTCTTCCTTGGCCTGTGTATTCCTCGGATATGTCGCCGATTGAACATGTGTGGGATTTTTTTGGTCTGCGTCTCGCTCGTGATGCTCGTCCTGTTGCTTCTGCAGACGAACTTTGAGTGCGCATACTAACAATATGGAAGGCTCTTCCTCAGGCAGACATTCAAAATTTGTTTGACTCATGCCACGTCGTGTAGCAGCACTTATTGCGGCGCGTGGTGGCTACACAAAATACTGTTTCCGATCTCTTGTTACTGTTTGTTTGCTTTGAACATTTAATCATTTATTTGTACCACTACCACTCAACTGTGTATTAAATTTCATTCAATTATGACGATTCCTTCATGGTGTTGCAATTTTCACAAACATGATTATAGATTAAGCATAACTTATTACGCTTATTTCTGTTGTAGATTAAGCATAAATACTACTTGAAGGGATATTTTGATAAATCCTAGTCGTCATGTGGAAAAGTTGAAAAAAAAAAACCCACCTTTCTAAACTTTTAATATTTTTGATTTTTTTTGTATTGTACGTTAGAAACCATATAAGTAAATAAGAATAATTAATACGAAAAAAATAATATGAAATAACTGTGATAACTAATAATTTAATATGAAAAAAAAAACTGCCTTTGGCTACAATCTAACAATCATCCTTTAGTTAGGATCAGGAAGTTGTTATTGTCTTAAAGGTATGTCTTTATCATTTAGTTTTAAATACTTATTTATATGAAATTAAAAAAATAATATTATTTAAATAATTTATTTAAGCTATAATATATTCTGCTTTCTTCCTTTGGTCTCACAGGGCTCAGGTTCGAATCCCGGCAATGACATGTATGTTTGGTAGTGGTTCAGAATCAACGTTAAACTGTAGGCCCTGGTCTAATTAACTGAAAGGGTGTACAAAATGACTGTAGAGCAATAAAACACACAAAATCAGTCTTCTTTCTTCTTCATTGGCACTGCAGTGGGTCAACACCATCTGCCTACTGGCAGATTTCTAGACAGGATATGTCACCTCGTTACGGGGTAGGTTTACCAGCCTTAAACCCAACGCCCAGCTTCAAACCCTCTACAACCATGTTATACCTGCACCGACGGTTTAAAATAGATTCCGAACGGCTATAAACGACCACGACACAGCCTGTACAAGAACCCAAAATCTGTGGCACCGAAAGCCAGCTAAAATATATTACGAATCTAATATCTTCATACTAAATCTTATATGTTCTCAGATGAATTAAAAAAAAATATATGTTTAAAATATAATGAAATCCAAATATATGTTCTCTAAACTACATTTTAAAATGACAAATTAACTTGAAGTACTTAATCTAATATTTAATAAACATAACAGTGTTTTCATTAAAAAAAAATTGAAATTTATCCAAAAGATTTAATAATTCAATCTATCAATATAATTTTAATTCTTTCATTAATAATAATAATATATATGACATTAAATAGAGTCACTCCTTTTGAAAATTCAAGTTATAATTATAAAGACTCAAATTATAATGACTTAACGTAAAACATTTCAAAGTTAATAATATATTTCTCAGCTGCTGAATATTATAAATTTATATCTCACTTTAATTTTAAGAAAACCTACTCATCCCAACAGAATTATAGTTTTTTTTAACTGCTCAACAGCGAAGGCAAGAGAGATGGAAAATGCATTGAAGCATGATGAAAGAAGTTTTAAATATAGATATTCCTTCGATAAACTTGGAAGGAGAAATAAAATTAATACACCGTACCATCTGGTAATTTTGAAAATTAGAGGCATAAAGGAATAAATGGGGAGAGAATAGCATTTTAAAAAAGAAGGCTTTTTCTCCTTTAATTAAGTGTGTCGGGATGAAAAGACGTAAAAATTATTCATTAAGAAAGGCTCTTAATTACTGGAAAATTCTTTATGATTCTAATAAAGTACGACATATTTATAGTGGGCCTTTGTGCTGCAGAGAGCGACAATTTAAGATACGGTTCGACTAAACTAAATAAAGATAATGGAAACTAACGAATTTGAACATTTTTGATAAGATAGAAAAAAAACATTATTCTCTTTGAAGTGAAAAAGGAGCTAGGAGCTAAAATTTATTTAAATTATTATTGAATTAAATATCTTTATAAAGGGAGTATTGAAAGAGAAATTGCAAGGGTAAATATGTATTATTTTTGTAAGTATGGATTAGTTAGTGTGTGCCGACATGTACCATTGGGAACTTTCGGAACTGCCCAGAGGTAATTTAAATTTGCAGTCCTCTTCCTTTCTGCAAAAGCTGTTAATGAAGTACTTGAATATCGTGTCTGTATTGAACATTTGTTTGTTCCTAATTATTAATAAAAATATTGAAAACTACTTGATATAGACTTAATAGATGCAATGACTGTTCGTAGTTTAAAGAAATTAATATCAATGAATTTATAATTTTCTTGAATTGACAGCATAAAATAAAATATTGATTAAAGTATTTTATAAATTATGACAATTTCTTTCCCTCATTAGTAATTATTATTATTTTTATTTTTCTCCCAGTATTGTAAATGGTGTGGGTAATTTTCAACATTATTGTGCAGTGAAAAATAAAGTTAGAATCATTCTTTACGTGTTGATTAATGAAACAAATGTGCATGATTATAAAAGTAATCACATACCTTTAAGACAATAATAATCATCAAACTTGTAAATGATGTTTGGTAGCATATAGTTGAAACTCAGTTAATTGAAAGATATTATTATTCTTCTTTATATGGTTTGGAATGTAGAATGAAGAAAAAAAATTACAATTTAGTATACACTTTTGCAAACTCACTCCATGACGACTAGGAATTACGTAAATATCCCTGCATATAGTAGTTATGTATAATAATCTTTTCAAGAGTGTAAATGTACTAAATGGAGTATTTACAGAAATACAACATATAAATTATTTAGCTTAAAAATTTAGAGTATTTAGTTTATTAATTCATTGAACAATTTAATATGAAATTTATTATTTTTAATTAAGTATTTTGTTTATTTTTAATTTATTTTAAAGTATTTTGTGTATTTTTAATTTAGTTTTAAGTATCTTTTATTTTTATTTTAAATATTTTTTTTTTTTTTTTTTATCTTAAGTATTTTTTATTTTTAATTTATTTTCGAGTTTTTTTTTTTTTTTTTTTTTAAAATATATACAATAAGTATTTTACAAATAAATGTTTTACAATTATTTTACAAATAAATGTTTTACAATAAGTATTTTACAAATAAATGTTTTACAATAAGTATTTTACAAATAAATTTTAAATACATTTTGTTTTACTATATTGTCTTTTAATCTTCAAAATAAATATAGCTTTAAAAAATTAAAACAATTTAAAAAAAGATTCTACATAAAATATATAATATTTAATTATCCTTCAGTATTCTGAGCAAAATTCATTTTGGTAAATCATAGAATGTAATGAACTTTCTAAAAGAATATTCGCCTTTTTATTGCCTCCTCAACCTACAAACTCAGTCTAAGTGCTTTCTGAAATACAAAAATTTGAAACACTGATTCAAGATCCACTAACTGTTACCCCTGGGGATTAAAAAAAGAAAATAAAATCTTAATAAAATTGTTTAGTTTGAAAATTTAAATCAAATTCCTTTCGTGTCATTCAAAGAGCAAGACGGCCCAAGAGAAACAGAAAAAAATCAATCTTTAGAATTCCGTTTATTTCATCAGAAATTCAATGGAAAAGATACAGAAGCTAACGCGACCTCTGGCAAACGTATGAACTCAGATGCCGATACATTCTTCAGAACATAACAGGTTCGAGGAAGATATACTCCAATCATCAAATGCTGAGTTATTTAGCTCCTTTTCAATCACAACGGCTGGAAGATCCCAGCGGTACAGCCTGCGCATCTCACACTGAATCTCTTCACTTCCTTTCAATCCCTTTTGTACCGGCTAAAAACAGCGAGAACGAAACGTAAATAAAAAAAAATAAATAAAAAATAAACGTCTGGTTTTGCAGTGGGACGAAGGGGATGAAAATATATTCAACCAATGAGTATATTCGACTAAAAATTCGAAGGGATATTCCACGAACGGGTTTTCATTCTTCAGTTCTCCACCACCTCAGTCAGTTTACAATTTTTTTTTTTTTTTTTATTTTTCACCCCCCTTTTCACACTGATGTTCCAATTCTCAAGGTGTTTACTGCACCACGTGTTACGCTGTAAAAATGTGCTTTTTTTCCAATTTTTTTTATTCTTATTCCAATTTCTTTTAGTTTTCTTTTTTGTCGTTTTTACCTTTTGAAAAAGGTTTTGAGATGTTTGTTTAACGCCTTGGGCATTCTCCTCCCACTAACACCTCCTACGAATGCTGGTCTTTTTCGAAAATAAAAAAAAAAGAAAATAGAATATATTTTTCGTTCGTTTTATTCTACTTTATTTATTCGTTCTGTTCTGTCTCTCTCTCGTTTCGTGCGATCTATCCCAAAAGCAGCTTTCCGTACAAATTCTTAGTCTCCCCCCACCTCTTATTTTTTTTACCGTGCCCCGTTCTCTGTTCCTGCCCAAAATCCCGTTAAAGATGCGAATAGTTTATAAGAAGTGCAAATACAGTAAGAAACGAAAGCCTGCGATGCAATCAGAAAGTACACAAACAAGTTTCTTATTTTTCCGCAAAGAATATACAACAAGGAGTCAGAAGTTGAGCTTAGAAAGCTCTCATTAAACTGTTGGAAAAATGCTATCTGGTTATGGTTTTCCCAGGCGTATTTCATGAAAATAAATCTTCTTTGCAATATATTAATATTTAACATGCTTTAGAAATAATTTTAGTTCATTGTATATCATTAAACAAGTATTTAAATGGAGTAAAAATACGTTTACGACCAAATAAATCCAATTTATTCTGGAAGTAACTGTGCTACTTTTAAAACTTTAGCTCTTCCTTTTAAAAGATATTGTTAAAATTAATTGAAATAGTAGAAATATTAAAAAAAAAAAAAGTATTTTTATTTTGGTAATTTTAAATTAATGTTATATTTAATTCAATTCTTAAAAATAAACTTTTTTATTACGTCAAATATAAAATTATTGTTATTATTATAAAGAAATTATAAATCAGCATTTACTTATGATTTTTTATTGTTCAACAAATATATGATTTTTCATAAAAATTATTTTTGATTCTAATAAATGTTTTTTTTTTTTATTATTTATGAAATTAATGAAAAATTAAAGTCTGCTAAATCATACATTGTAAATAAAATTATAATAAAATAAATATATTATTTAAAGATGAATTTATATCAGGAAGAAATCAGAAATGCGCATTAGAGTTCAAATAATGATAAATTTTCTTTACGAAATAACTGTTTATAGAATTCTCGCTGTTTTGAATAGAGTAATATATTTTAATTTCACTAATGCATATTAGTTCATAATAATCACATAATGGAAAGTATATTATAAACAACTCAAATAATTTAAAAATATATTTGCATATTACGTTAATTTTAATGTTATTCAATTGATATATTACTACTAATAAATATCAAAATATCATTATAATAGAGATTTAGCATACATAATATTGCAAAAGTATTCACTTTGAATGTTGGACATGTATTTCTTTAAGTTGCATTAAAAATCGAAAACTAATTTTGAACGAATATTTTTTGAATAAATTTCGGAATTACTTAACATTTTAATGTTACAAAATTATAAAAAATGTATAATAATAGCAGTACCAATTTATATTGATGTAAAATTATAAGAACCATAAGTTTTTACTTAAAATAAATCTTGAACAACTTTTAAAGCTTGAAATTACATCTTAAGTTATTAAGATTCTCAGATAAACATAGAAAAACAAAATCGCCATCAAATGCACGGAATATCAAAAGATTCAATCACTTCGCCGAACTTTGCACGAAAAATCTTCAAAATCCTTCATTTCAATGAAATACCAGATGGTACTTAAATATTGAGTCAATGCTGTCTGAATTGAAGATTGTGCTCATGGAAAACAAGATCTCGATGGAATTCGTAGAATGTTTGCTCACGATTTCAAAGGACCTCTTCCAGAAAGAAAAGAACATGGGAAGAACGAGTGACGGACAAGGATAATGCATATGCATAGACTCATTCAGTCCTTTCACGGGACTTATATATTTGCTCAGAATTCATTGAGGCGATGTGGATCAGGACTCCATGTTTTGACAAGTGATGCTGATGCTTTAATTGTAATTGCACAGTGAATCATATATCTTTTATATCACTTTTGGATAATTAAAATATTTTTTTTTTTTTTTTTCAGTTCTTTTAGAATATTTTTTTCCCAAGATAATTTTTGTTTAAAAAACTTTTTACTTCTATCAATTTTTCGACGCTCATTAACCAATTACTTATTGACTGTGTTTCCTTCTATGTAAAAAGTAAGATCAGTCTGATCGAGTATATTAAAATGCTAACTGATTATTTCATTTTTTAGGTTATTAATTTGTTAAGTGATAGCTAGTTAAATATGCATTTTAATTAATTAAGTTAATTATTTACTTTTGAGAAACTATGAATAGAATATTTATGTAGTTAATACAGAAAATGATTCCATTTTCATAAGTAAATGTGTATGATTAAACTGAAATGATTTTTATATTATGTTACTTTGAAAAAAAAAATATCTAGATATCTAGATGCATCATTAATAAATATTAAGCTAAACTTTCAGAGCGCCTGAAATCTAAATTAATTAAATCAGATTGAATTTTTAGATCTGCGGACATTTAAAAATACTAATTTTTAAATTGCATATGAAAATAAAAAGAAAATTTGAATATAAGTATTATTTATTTATTATATCCTTTTATGTATACATATACATTCATGTATTTATATATTGCATTATTTATTGTATTTATTGTTTTTGTTTAGTTTAATCCCATTTCATAATGAAGTTTTATATAAAATTAAATAAGCCAACTAATTATTTTGTTATTTCATACGTAAGATATCATAAAATTTTAACTGATAATTTACATTTTAATTTATAAACCTAAATAATTTTAAAATATCATTCACAATAAATGATTGAATATTTTACAGATGAATATTTTAATAAATAATAAATAAAAGGAATATTTTCGACAATTTTATTATGTTTTAGAACTGAAATTTTATTTTCTAATTTAATATTTATGAGTTTTAATAACTCGTTTATAATGTTTGTGGAACTTTATTTTATCTGGTTCTTTATGAAATCATATTATAATTACGTAAATAATAGTGTTACAAAAAGCTTAGGAATCCCTGTATTGTATGATAAAAGTCTCACTAAATATAGAAAATAATAATTAAATCTTGCTCTCCATAAAATTCTTGGTAATTTCAAGTTAACTCTGCATAGTTTTTAATTCATTTTTTCAACAATAATTTTAATATTATATACATGATTTTTAATACTCTCATGCCTTATGAAATGTTCATACGAGTTATTTAATGGCATTATAAGTAATACGTACGAATATACTTACCATTCTTATGAATATACTTACCATTTTTAAGCAAGGTATATAAATATCCCATTGTAAACAAATATTACATGATTCTCAAAAT
Organism: Caerostris extrusa; assembly: GCA_021605095.1. NCBI lineage: Eukaryota > Metazoa > Arthropoda > Arachnida > Araneae > Araneidae > Caerostris > Caerostris extrusa. The sequence goes on along the minus strand of BPLR01004269.1, from coordinate 13,481 downwards.
TTTTTTCATTTTTAATGATGCTGTTTTGCTGTCAATTTTTAAATAAAAAAAATATTTTGAGACAGCTAATAACTCAGTAATATCATTTTTAAAAGAAATACCTGACATAAATATTTCACATTTTGTTATATAATAAAAAGTTTGCGACATTAAAAATTTTGTTTATTAAAAATTCGATTAAAAATTCGATTTTAAAACTGAAGGAAAAAAATCTAAATATTTTTTTTTATTTATGACGACTTTAAAGAATGCCAGTTTACATTATGTATTCAAAAAGTACGTTTCTCCCAAAGTAGATATTTATGGTTTTCCATTTGAGTAGAAATCAGTACTCGTGAATTTTATATTATTATATTAACATTATATTTTTATATTATAGAAAAGACCTCAGAAAATTTTTCAATAACCATTTTTCACTGTACAATAATATTGAAATTACCCACCTTATTTTCAATGACAGCAAAAATAAAAATAGTTACAATTACGGATCAATCAAAAAATTTGTAATAATTTACAGATTACTTTAATTTTTATATTTTTACTTCATCTACTTTGATGCTGTCAGTTCACGAAAACTATATATACTATCAATATATCTTCGAGGTCCTTACATATATAAAATCTATATCAAGTATTTTTAATACTGTTATTCAAAATTAGAAACAATTAATTGATTAATATTGACGCGATATTCAAGTATTTCATTATCGGCTTTTGCAGAAAGGAAGAGGATTGCAAATATAAATTACCCTTGGGTAGTGCCGAAAGTTCACAATGGTGAATGACGACACACACTAACTATTCCATATTCACAAAAGAATAAACGAATAATCAAGTACTGGTACATTAATGCCAGGTGTGTAAAAGAGGTTAAATTTGAAAACTAAAACGTAATATCCATTTAAACTTGATTCTATATACGCACTTTCACTGTATTAATGGTAAGTATACTACTGCGCAGAAAAAAAAATAAAAACAATTATTTGTTTTTCAAAAACTTTTATTTATCCTTCCAAATTTATTTCATCGCCTTCAAAGTAATCCCATCCGGTCACCATGCACTTATACCAACTTTATTTTTTCAATCCTCAATGCATGCTAAAAAGCCATCGGCAGGGATGGCCTTTAAAGGGCGCGGAGATTCACGTCGAATCTCTTCAATCAACACAAAACGGTGACCTCGTAGTGGTCTTTTAAGTTTAGGGAATAGCCAGAAGTCGCACGGTGTGAATGCGTTGTTTGTGGAACGATATGGGTTTCATTTTTTGCCAAAAAGTCAAGAAGAATCAATGCAGTATGAGACGGCGCATTCAGTGTTTTCGATACCAATCGACATTTGACGCGTTTGTGGCCCAAAAATTAAATTGACTGATCCTTTAAAATTCGAACATCATCAGCAAGATCTTTTATTGTAAATTGATCGTTTGCAAGACCCAAATCTTTAATTTATTGGGCATGAGCTTCGTAGGTTGAAGTTAATGGTCGACCAGTTGGCTCTTAGTCTTCAATGTGGTCTTTGCCTTCTTTGAACTGTTTAAAACATTTCTAAATATTTCATTCTGATATAGAAATGCCACCGAATGCCTTCTGTACCATTCCATACGTTTCTGCAAAGAAAAATTAATGCAAGTTCTTTGCTCAATTAATTCAGACATTTCAAAAATCGTCGGAATCAGTTTTAGCATCTCACAAAACGAAGCGTAACTTAAGCACTAATGAATATTTTGGCGTCACATTTCCCACAGATGACAAGGACAGTGCTAGCAGCCTGAAAATGAAAAAAACATTAAATACCATAAAAAATGCCATAAATATTTAAATCGAAAACTCTCTTAATTTTTGCACACAATAGTACAAAATTTAGTATGACGAAATTATAATTCGCATAACGTTCTAGCTGGCTTTTGGTATCACAGATTTCGGGTTCGAGTGCCCTGTATATTTGTAGGGGTACAGAATTCACTTTGAACCGTAAGTCCCGGACTAACATGACTGCAGAGCCTTGGGCGTAGGGTTGACAACCCTACCCCACAAATAGATAACCTATTCTAAATAGAAATCTGCCTGTAGTCTGACGGCCGTGATAAATTTTTAGCAATCTGAAAAAGAAAAAAACAATTGAAGTTCCATAAGCCCCTGGAATTTTAAATTGAAACAGGTCTTATATTTTGGACACAGTTGTAGAATATCTCAAGCAATATGAACATGTGTCATCATTTGAGAGAGGATGTGCAATTAAACTAAAAGGAACATGGACGTAAAATCTAGAGACAACTTGATATTTGGGTACAAAATATTCCCTCGATATTACCAGTATTGAACGATGTTGAGAGACTGGTTGAACAAAGCCAAAAGTTCAAGATATCGGTTGACCAAAGCAGAAGACAGAATAAAATGACACACCAATAGTCAGAACAAAATAACAGAACTTAAGAACTTCTTCAAATTAAACATAAAAGGAAAATAATTCGTTAGCATTGTAAATCATACTGCAACCAACCTCAACTTACTTTAGAAGGACACACAATGAATAAGTAATGAGCATAGAAAAATTAATAGAAGCAAAAACTTTTTTTTTTTAGCCACAAATTATCTCGGAAAAAAAATAATTTCTTAAAAGAATAAAAAAAAAATTTTATTTATCCAAACGTGGCATAGAAGATAAATGATTCACTGTGCAATTACAATGAAGATGAAATTAAACATCCTTGTCAAAACGTGGAGTCTTGATCCCCATCGCCTCAATGAATTCTGAGCAAATATTTAAGTCCCGTGAAAGAACTGAACGAGTCTATGTATCTGCATTATCCTTGTCCGTTACACGTTCCATCCCACGTTCTTCTTTCTGGAAGAGATCCTTTGAAATCGTGAGCAAACATTCTGCGAATTCCATCGCGATCTTGTTTTCCATGAGCACAATCTTCAATTCAGACAGCATTGACTCAATATTTACGTACCATCTGATATTTCTTTGAAATGAAGGGATTTTGAGATTTTTCCCAACAAAATTTCGCGAAGTGATTGAATCTTTTGATATGCCGCGCATTTGATGGTGATTTTATTTTTGCATGTGTATCTGAGATTCTTAATAATTTAAGATATAATTCATGCTTTAAAAGTTGTTCAAGTTTTGTTTAAAATATTTTTTTTTTCTTATAATTATTACAGCAAGACAAATTGGTTCGGCTATTATTATGCACTTGTTCATAACTTTCACATCATTAAAAAAACCATGAGTCAGTCAAAAATTTCTTAAAACAAAATTCGTTTAAAATGGTTTTTTTTTCCGTTATTAATGAAACTGAAAAGAATTCATGTTTAAAATTCAAAGTGATTATTGTAAAATAGTATGTATGGTATATCAAATTTATCATTAGCAATATATCAAATGGATAAAGTTGATATTAACATAATATAAAAATATATTTTAAATTATTATAATAAAATTTCCATTATGTAATTATTTTGAACTAATGTGCATTAGTGAAATCAAAATGTGTTAATCGATTCAAATGAGCGAGAATTCTATAAACAGTTAATTCGGAAAGAAAATAGATAATTATTTGCAACTGTAATGTTTAATATTTAGACAGCCTATTTATATAAAATCATATTAAATAATACATTTCATTTAAAATGTATGATTTATAAGAGTTTGACCCTTAATTATTTCTATATAATAAACTTTAATGAGTCTTAAATTTGAGACAAAAAATTCAATGGGGTAGGAATCAACCTGCAATGACTAATGCGTTATAAACCAACAACAATATTATTATATTTTCACTGAAACAACACATCATTTCAAATAAAATAATTCAATAATCAACCATAAAATTTGAATACTGGGAATAAATGGCAAGTAAAAGAAGATAAATTTGAAAACTAAAACATAATTTCAGTTCGAACTTGATTCCATACCCCCCCCTTTGACTATATCAATGTTAAACATAGAAGCTCATAAGCAATGAAAATATGTGTCACCATTTCAAAAGGTCACCAGCGAGAATTTTTTAAAAGTTTTGTATTTATAATAACATCATTTTCCCATTTAATATTATATAAAAAAAAAAAAATTTTTTTTGTAGTTAAAATGATTAAATGTTTTATAAAAACAAATAATTTTTTGCAAGAATTGGATTTTAAATAATATAATTTCTTTTTATATATTTCTTTATATAATACATTTAAAAAGGAAGAGTTAAAGTTTTGTAAGTAATATATTTTCTTCTAGAATAAATTGGATTTATTTGGTCGTACATGTACTTTTACTCAATTTAAATACTACTTTGTAATGATATACCATAAAATTTTAAATATGAATATATTGCAAATAATAAAAGGAGATTTATTTACACGAAATGAGCCTGTGAAAACAATAACCATATAGTATTTTTCTAGTACTTTAAAGAGAGCTTTCTAAGCTCATCTTTCGACTCCTTGCTGTATATTCTTTGCGGAAAAATAAGAAACTTGTATGTGTGCTTTCTGATTGCATCGTAGTCTTTCGTTTCTTGCTGTATTTGAACCTCTTATAAACTATTCGCATTTTAACGGGATTTTGGGCAAGAACAGTGAATGGCGGATAACGAAAAAAGGTGTGGAGGTGACTAAAAATTTGTACGGAAAGCTGCCTTTGGAGATAGATCGCACAAAACGAGAGAGAACAGAACTAGCAGAATAAAAGGAAAGAAAAATATATTCGATTTTCTTTCGATCTTTTTTTTTTTTTCGAAAAAGACCAGCATTGGTTGGGTAGGGGGTGTAAAGGGAGTAGAATGCCCAAGGCGTTAAACAAACATCTCAAAACCTTTTTCAAAGGGTAAAAACGACAAAAATGGAATAAGAATAAAGAAAATGTAAAAAAGAACGTTTTTACAGTGTAACACGTGGTGCAGTAAACACCTTGAGAATTGGAACGTCAGTGTGAAAGGGGGTGAAAAAAAAAATTTTTTTTAAACTGACTGAGGGGCTTGGGGTGGAGAAATGCAGAATGAAAAATCCTCGAGGAATATCCATTCGAATTTTCAGTCGGATATCCTCATTGGTTGAATATATTTCCATCCCCGTCTTTCCCCTGTAAAACCTGATTTTTATTAGTAATTTTTTTTTTATTTACGTTTCGTTCTCGTTGTTTTTAGCCGGTACAAAAGGGATTAAAAGGAAGGGAAGAGATACGGTGTGAGATGCGCAGACTGTACCGCTGGGATCTTCCAGCCGTTATGATTGAAAAGGAGCTAAATAACTTAGCATATGATTATTGGAGTATATCTTCTTCGAACCTGCTATGTTCTGGAGAATGTGTCGCCATCTGATTATACGTTTGCCAGAGGTTCTGTTAGCTTCTATATCCTTTCCATTGAATTTCTGATGAAATAAACGGAATTCTAAAGATTGATTTTTTTTTCTGTTTACCTTGGGTCGTCTTGCACTTTGAATGACACGAAAGGAATTTGATTTAAATTTCCAAACTAAACAATTTTATCAAGAATTTTTTTCTTCTTTTTTAATTCCCAGAAGTTAGGGGATCTCGGATCAGTGTTTTTTTTGAATTTTTGCTTGAATCTTTTTTTTTTTTTTTCAGAAAGCATTTAGACTGAATTTTTAGGTAGTAGAAAAGAAAATTTTAATATTATACATTTTGAGTGCAATATTTTTTTAAATTGTTTTTATTTCTCGAATCTAAACTTATTTTGTATATTAAATGACAGTACAGTAAAAGAAAAAAGTATTTAAAAATTTTGTTAATTACATAAATACTTAAAAATAAATTTAAAAACAATAAATGTCATATAAATTTTTTGTAAAGTTCTCTGTAAAAGTAATTACCCAAATGTTAAAAGTATCTTCATGAAAAGTTTGTAAACCAAATAATTTATTAATAGTTGTATTTCTGTAAATACTCATTGCATTATATTTCCAAAAAGATTAAGTAAACCAGCATATTTTCCAAAGTACAAGTCGTCATTTAGCGAATTTGTAAAAGTGCACACTAAATTGTATTTTCTTTAATATTTTGATATTCTACATTACAAACCATATAAATAATAATAATAATCTCTTTGAATTAACTGAGTTTCAACTGTAATCTATCAAAAATCATTCATAATTTTGATGATTATTATTGTCTTAAAGGTATGTGATTATTTTTCTACAATCATGCACATTTGTTTTATTAATCATTAAATACGTAGAGAATCATCCTAACTTTATTTTTCATTGCACAGAAATTTTGAAAATTACCCGCACCATTTACAATACTGAGAGAAAAAAAATATAAAATAATAGTAATTACTGATCATTGAAAGAAATTGTAATAATTTATAAAAATCATTTTAATGTTCATATTTTACTTCTCCTAATTTGTACAAGAAAATTTAAGCTTTCTTCTACTTTTTTTCAAGTGATCTGTTCAAAAAAATTATATATTTGGTATCAATATCTTTAAGCCAAAAGTAGTCATTACATATATTAAAATCAATATCAAGTGTTTTCAGTATCCAGTGTTTTATATACAATACTAATATTTATAATTAGGAAAAAATGAATGATTAACATTGACACGATATTTAACTACTTCATTATCTGCGTTTGCAGAAAGGAAGACGATGGCAAATTTAAATTACCTGTGGGCAGTACCGAAAGTTCCCAATGGTAAATGACGGCACACACTAACTAATTCATACTGCCAAAAAGAATACATATTTGTTCTTGCAATTTCTCTTTCAATACTCAGTTCATACAAATACTTAATTCAATAACAATTTAAATAAATTTCGGCTTCTAGCTTTGAAATTTACAAGGATTTTTAATTTCATAGAAGAATAACTTTTTTTTTTCTCTCTTATCAAAAATGTTCAAATTCGTTAGTTTCCATTAACTTTATTTAGTTTAGCCGAGCCGTATCTTAAATTGTCGCTTTCTGCAGTACAAAGGCTCGCTATAAATATACCGTACTTTATTAAGAATCATAAAGAATTCTCCAGTCATTAAGGGCGCTTCTTAATGAATAATTTTTACTTCTTTTCATCCCGACACACTTAATTAAAGGAGAAAAGCCTTCTTTTTTAAAATACTATTCTCCCCTTTTATTCCTTTATACCTCTTATTTTCAAAATTACCAGATGGTACAGTGTATTAATTTTTATTTCTCCTTCCAAGTTTATCGAAGGAATATATATATTGTAAACTTCTTTCATTATGCTTGAATGCATTTTCAATCTCTTCTGCCTTCGCTGTTGAGCAGTTAAAAAAAAACGAATTCAAATTCCGTTGGGATGAGTAAGTTTTCTTAAAAATAAAAGTGAGATATAATTTTATAATATTTATCAGCTAAAGAAATATGTTATTAACTTTGAAATATTTTTCGTTCCGTCATTATAATTTTCCTCTTTATAATTCTAACTTACATTTTCAAAATAATTGACTATGTTTAATTATTATTATCAACTAAAGCATTTAAATTACATTATTATATTGAATTATTAAATAAAGCTTTTGGATAAAGTTAAATTTTTTTATTAAAAACTATGTTTATTAAATATTAGATTAAGGACTTCATGTTAATTTGTTACTTTAATATGTAAATTACAGAATATATATTATGATTTCATTATCTTTTAAGCTGCTATTTTCATTTTAATTTCTCTGAAAATTTAGAAGATTATTTTGACAATTAGGATTCGTAATATATTATAGCCGGCGTTCGGAGTCACAGATTTTGGGTTTGAATCCGGAGATGCTATGGAAGTTTCAATTTTTTTTTAGAATCGATTTTAAACCGTAGGTACTGGTCTAAATGCATGTTGCGCCAATGAAGGCAAAAGAAGATTGGTTTGGTTTGTTGTGTCGTTTTACCGTCATTTTGCGCTCACTTTGAGCTAATTAGACAGGGTCCTACAGTCAGACGTGGATTACGAACCACTAACAAACATGCCTGCCATTGCCAGAATTCGAACGTTCGAGAACGTTTCGCGTTCGAGTCCAAGTTGTGCCATGAATGTTTGTAGTGATTCGGAATCCACTTTAAATCCTGGTTCCCGATCTAATATGATAGTCGTGAGTTGGGCGTAGGACTGAAAACCCTCCCCCTGAAAAACATTCTCCTGCTACTAAATCTGCCAGTAGGCGAATGGTCTGTGCTCACCATGGGGGTTATTGTTGTTCTGATTATTATTATTATTATCATTGTTAATTATTATATCATTATTATCTGCATAATTATTACAGACATTTATGATCCTAATTATAAGATTTTTAAAGAAAAAAAATCTCCATTATTTTTGCAATTACCAGATATTTAGCGATATACAGATATTTTATATTTGAACATATATATTATTTTAAAATAATTATTATTTAAAATTTTTATTTTTATTTATTTAAGCATGTATATTGTTTTAAAATTATATTGCAATTCAGAATTTGATAGGATTCCATAGCTTATTTGTGTTAAAGAAAACTTTCTGTAATTTACTATTGTATCTAGATAAAAGGAAAAAAAATCATGTTTTGGAACAGAAATGTATTGAATTTTTATGTAATAAAAGCAGACTAATATAATATATTTATAAAACACGTTTTCATCATGCAAAAGAACAAAATTTTACTGAGTACAAACAGGTTCTCCTTTCCAAGTCACGAAGTTATGAAAAAGGGTTTAAAAACATTTTTTTTTTTCTCTGAAAACCTATCTGTGACGGTTTTTAAAACTAAAAAAAATAAGTATCTATTCAAATATTTGCAGAAAGAAACTATAGAATAATAATATAATGGAGAATTTACTGTGTTCTTATTTCTTTGAACATAAAACAATGATATTTATGTTAGCACTGAATGATATAAAAATTTATCAGTAGTGATTTTTTACTCAAATGGAAATCCATAAATATTTACTTTGGAAGGAATGCACTTTTTGAATATATAATGCAAACTGGTCTCCTTTAAGGTCATTTATCAGTGGAAAATATATTTGGATTTTTATTTCTTTCTGTCTTAAAATCTAATTTATAAATAGTAATTTTTAAGGTTGCAAATTTTTATTAGGTAATCAAATGTGAAATATTTATGTCAGATATTTCTTTCAAATAATGTTTTACTGAGTATGATGTAAGGGTTTAACATTATTAACTGGCACAAAATATTGTTTTTGATTTAAAAAATAACAACAAAACTAAGATTTAGCATCTATAAATCGGAAATTTTCTGAGAATCATGAAATATTTGTTTGCAATGAGATATTTATATGCTTGAAAATGGAAATTTAAGGAATGCGTATGAAATGTCGTAAGGCATAGCGTATAAAAAATTATGTGCACAATAATAACGTTGATGTTGAAAAAAATTAATTACGATTATGTAAAGTTAACTACAAAATTATCGAAAAATTAATGAAAATCAACATTTAATTATAAATGTTCTTTTTTAAAGCATCTTTCATATAATTAAGGAATTTCTAAATTTTTATTACATTCATTAAATAATTATTATTTTACAAAATACCAGATAAACTAACTATTACAATTTTTCCTGACTTGAAATTATAAACAAATTTATAATAATTGATCAGTTATTAAAAACCCATAAGTGTTAAATTAATCAATGAATTTCTGTTGTAAAATAAACCTTAAAATTATGAAAATGTTACAATTATTTATTAAGTACGGAAACATTCAGTATGAAAGTTATTCAATACTTTATTATGAATAAGATTATAAAATCACTTAGGTTAAAAAAATAAAATTTAATTAATCAATTAAAATCTTATGATATTTTACATATGGATTGATAAATTAATTAGATGATTTCCTAAATTTACATAAAAATTAATTGTGAAATGTAATTAAAAACTAAACAAAAATATAATACAATAAATAAATGACACTTATATTGATTTTTTATTTCTTTTAGTATTATCTGGAGCTTCATAATAGTATTTTTAAATGTCTACAAATCTACCCATTTGAATTAAATAAACTACATTTCAGATACTTTAAATAATAATTTTAATTATTTATAAATGAAGCACCTGTAGATTATTTTTTTCAAAATAACATAATTTAAAATTCATTTCCTTTTAACCACGCACATTGCTTATCAACATGAAATTTCCGTTTCATACTAACGACATAAATATTTTATTCATATTTCCACAAAAATAAATAATTAACTAATTCATTAAAAAGCATATTTAACTAGCTATCACTTAAAAATTAAGAAACTAAAAAGAAACTAATTAGTTAGCATGATAACTCATATAGCAATCAGCATCAACTTACATGAGAAGAACACACAATGAATAACTAATTGGTTAATGAGCATTGAAAGATTAATAGAAGCAAATGATTTTTACCAAGAATTATCTCGGTAAAAAAAATAATTTCTAAAAGATTTAAAAAAAATATTGTAATTATCCAAACGAGATATAAAATACAAATGACTGACTGTTCAATTACAATTAAAGCATCAGCATCCCTTGTGAAAACATGGAGTCCTGATCCACATCGCCTCAATGACTTCTGAGCAAATATTTAAGTCCCGTGAAAAGGACTGAATGAGTATATGTATCTGCATTATCCTTGTCCGTCCCTCGTTCCATCCCATGTTCTTCTTTCTGGAAGAGATCCTTTGAAATCGTGAGCAAACTTTCTGCGAATTCCATCGAGATCTTGTTTTCCATGAGCACAATCTTCGATTCAGACAGCATTGACTAAATATTTACTTACCATCCGATATTTCTTTGAAATGAAGGGATTTTGAAGATTTTTCCTAAAAGTTTCGAGAAGTGATTGAATCTTTTGATATGCCGCGCATTGGATGGAGATTTTATTCTTCTATGTGCCTTTGAGATTCTTAATAACTTAAGATATGTGTTAATAGGTGTTCGAGATTTGTTTAAAATGAAAATTTTTAGTTCTTATTCTATTACAAGAGAAATTGTTACTGATATTATTATGCATATCTTCATAGCTTTTATAGCATTAAAAATTTAAGTAACTCAGAAATTATAACAAAATTATGTCAAAATTAATTTTCTATCATTACTAAAACTAAAAAGAATTCATGTTTTTAAAATTCAAAGTGAATATTTTAAAATAGTTTATACTATATCGCTCACATAATGATATTTTTTAATTTATTATTAGCAATATATCATATGGATAACATTGATATTAACGTAATATGTAATTATATTTTAAATTACTAAAATTGTTTTTAATGTATTTTACATTATGTAATTGTTTTGAACTGATGTGTATTAGTGAAATTAAAATATGTTACTCGATTCAAAAGAAAAGGAACACTATAGACAGTTATTTCGGAAAGTAAATAGATAATTATTTGCAAATGTAATGCTTATTGATATGAATTTATTATTAGGTAATACATTTTTCTTTATTTTAATTATATTTAAATCGTATAATTTAGAAGAGTTTGACTTTAATTATTAGTCGCGATATTTCAGTTGGATAACGTAATATGCAAATATATTTTAAATTACTAGATTTAATTATAATATATTTTCCATTATATAAATGGTTTGAACTAATTTTTTAAACTTTAATTATTTATTTATGTAAATTTTAATGAGTCATAATTTTGAGACAGAAAAATCATTGCCCAATATGATTATAATGACTATTCCTATCGTATACAAATTCTTTACAATCCAACACCAAAATGGTTTATTTTCGCAGGGGCTTCAGAATATCTCAACTGAAATAATCAACAAAATACTTGAATATATTCAACTTGAAATATCAACAAAAAAAAATTTCAATACTGGGAGTGAATCGTGAGAAAAGAAGATAAATTTGGAAAATTTTCTGTTCGAAGTGGGTGGATGAAATATCAATGTTAAGTATAGAAGTACAATCCAAATATGTGTCACCATTGAGAATAACTTTTCTGAAAACTTTTATTTATTAGATAATAAAGTTCATAAGTAATTACTACTTTTTAATTTGGACAAAATAATAACAACAATTTCATATTTAATATTATAAAAAGAGTCTGTTTCTAGTAGTTAGATTGAATAAAATAATTTATAAATATCAACTATTTTGTTCATACGAATATGACTTTAAATTACAAAAACAGAAATACTTTTTACATATATCTTTTATTTCAATTAATTTTAACAATACCTTAAACCGAAAAGCTAAAGATTTGTAAGTAATATATTTTTGTCTATAATAAATTGGATTTATTTGGTACAAATATTATTTGTTTGTTTGTAACTAATCCTCAGTGCCCTGCAGTGAGGGACTGGCAAACCCATGAGTAATCTACTTTGGATGGAGGGAAAGGGGGCAACTTCTGTTGTGATGGACCACCAGTAGGTAGAAGTCTGACTTTATTCCGTGACGTACTTTACAGTAAAATGAGACAGGGATCTACGGCTTAAAGTGCATTCCGAATCACTAAAACATCCATGTCACAGCTGGGACTCGAACCCAAACCTGCGACCCGAGCAACAGAGCGCTAGACACTCTGCCATTCATACCCGGTGCAAATGTACTTTCACTCTATTTAAATATTTTTTAATGATATACTATGGACTAAAAGTATTTAAATATGAATATTTTGCAAAGAAGATTTATTTACATGCAATGCGCCTGTGTAAACAATACCCAGATAGCATTTTTCTAGTAGTTTAAGGAGAGCTTTCTAAGCTCATATTCTCGACTCCTTGCTGTATATTCTTTGCGGAAAAATAAGAAACTTGTTTGTGTGCTTTCTGATTACATCGTGGGCTTTCGTTTCTTACTGTATTTGCACTTCTTATAAACTATTCGCATCTTTAATGGGATTTTGGGCAGGAACAGAGAACGGGGGGATGACGAAAAAAAAAGGGGTGGGGTGGGGGTGAATAAGAGTTTGTACAGAAAGCTGCTTTTGCAATAGATCGCACAAAACGAGAGAGAACAGAACTAGCAGAATAAAAGGAACGAAATATATATTCGATTTCGAGACCAGAATTGGTTGGGTAGGGGTGTAGAGGCTAGAATGCAAGGTGTTAAACAAACATCTCAAAACATTTTTCAAAGGGTAAAAATGACAAAAATGGAATAAGAATAAAGACCGTCAGTGTGAAAGACGGTTAAAAATAAAAAATAATAAAAATTGTAAACTGATTGAGAGGTTGGGGATGGGGGTGGAGAAATGCAGAATGAAAAACCCTCCGAGGAATATCCCTTCGAATTTTTAGTCGGATATACTCCTTGGTTGAATATATTTTCATCCCCTTCCCTTCCACTGCAAATTTTTATTATTTTTATTTACGTTTCGTTGTCGCTGTTTTTAGCCGGTACAAAAGGGATTGAAAGGAGATTCAGTCCGAGATGCGCAGACGGTACCGCTGGGATCTTCCAGTCGTTATGACTGAAAAGAAGCTAAATAACTCAGCATTTGATCATAGGAGCATATATTCTTCGAACTTGTTATTTTCTGGAGAGTGTGTCTGCATATGAATTAATACG
>BPLR01004268.1:0-81424 GCA_021605095.1 Caerostris extrusa | reverse complement strand
GAGAGGAAGTAGAGCTCATACTTGTACTGCTGAGAAACGTTAAGTAAAGCTCTACAGTCTCTCACCCTTAAAAGAAATATATTTAGCGCAACTCCTACGCATTAGTTGGCTTACAGATTGTCACCGGAGAGGAGGTATATTTAGTGCAACCCCTGTAACCCCTTGCGCATCCTACGTTTAGCCGAGAGTTCTAGCTGAAAAGGAGTCCTAATAATACAATAACAGGATAATTTGCTATTTGAAAAATACTCACTAAATAAATAATAAAACACACACTTTTTTTAAAATTTTAATTAATAAATTTAAATTAAATTATATATATATATATATATAATTTTTTAATCAATACGTTTTAATTAAATTTAATTTAATTAAAAATAATTAATTATTAAATTTTTTAAATTTAATATTTTAAAATCTCAATTAATAGATTCTAATAATCTTAATTAATAGATACCAAATTTAAATAAACTTGTATTTATTTAAAATGCAAAATAGTAAACCAATACTAATATATGAAATGAATAGCAATAAATATTCATTCAAAATAATCATTTGCACATTAATTTTTAAACATTAAAATGTAAGCTGTACAAACCTTACATATATATTGTGTATAAACGTCTCCTGAACATTATATTTGAAGCACTTAAATGAAGAAATTAAAAACTAAAATTTATTTGTAACAGATACCATACAAAAATACATATTCTTTGTTTTGATACATTATTACTAAAATTTTAAAGCTTCAAAAGATTGATGTTTCCCCACTGCTGACAATTTTGGAGAAAAAGCATGAACTACCTGTTTTAGAAAATCTGATTTGTCTTCTTTTAAAGTTTTTGTTTATTCTCTTGCTATAAACAAATTGTTTAAACAACAAAACATTTTTCGAGGAACAATTTACAGTAATGCCTTGTTTTTAAAAATTTTTTTATTCATGTCATACAATAAATAGTTAAAGTAAAAAAAATTTCTGACACTTTGTAGGTTTGATATTGTGTTTAATGTTTTGTTTATTATATTATATTCAAATTTTCTTCGTATTATTTTATACTATAAATATGTAAACTGACAATAAAAAAATTATTGTTTGAAATACTGAAATATTGGGTATGGTAATATAAGTCGTTTTAATCTAAAAGTAATTAAAAGAGAAAAAAATATTTAAAATAAAAAATTAAATAATTTATATCATAAATGCATTAATTTTAAAGAGGTTAAATAAATTAATTTTTAAAATGTACTTAATTTATTATTTAAAGAAAGGGGGGCTGCCACTTTTATAACGTTTATTAAATTTTAACAGTTACATATCTTTTAAATCTTTTAAATAAATTATAATTAATTATTTTTCTAAAATTATGAAATTTTATCAAAATTTATTTTTTAAATTTTAATGAAAATTCATTTAAAAAAAATTGTTTAATAAATTTAAATTAAATTATTTATATATTTTAGGTTAAATCAATACAAATTAAATTAAATTACATTATTTTTAAAAAGATAATTTTAATTACATTTAATATATATAAATTAAATTGAAATAAAATATTTTAAGTTAATTAAATTTTCAATTTTAAATATTTTTTTTAAAATCTCAATTAATAAATTTAAATTAAATTGTATGAAGTGTTTAATTTTTTTAAAAAATTTTTAATTCAAATTTAATTAATTACGATTTTATACATAAAACAAAAGCAGACAACATAGAACAAAAAAATGTTTTGTAGAGCAAAAAAGAAAAAAGTAAAAGATCACAGTCCTTTGAAAAAAAAGGAAAAAAATAATATTTAATCAAAGTAGAAAAAAGGAGATGGATATATAAATATATATTTCTTTTAATTTGCCTCTGACCGGTAAATTAAATTTATATCCACGGGCCGGATAGAACCTCTGATCAGCGAGTCGGGCTCAATCAGATTTAAATTACGTGATTTAAAAAAAAATCTTAGTTGGAATTTAACGAATCATAAAAATCTGTAGATTTTAAGGGAAATTTTCCAAATTTAAATTTAATATGTTTAATAAATTGACGTATCCAATAATTATGTTATATTTTTTTGTGGTTAGATAATTAATTTAATTTTTAATTAATTTGTTTTATTGTTTAGTTGAGAAGGCAGATTATAAGATAAATTCACATCGTCTTTTAGATGTAACGATGCCAAATCTAACCTACTTAAAAGCACTCTTTTGCATAAATGAATATTTTGGGTGTAAAGACGAATAATAAAGATGATTTATAAAATCAAAAGATTATCTTTTAAAATTTTATAATAAAAATTATAAACAGTTTACATAATAAAATGTACAATAAAATAAGAAATTTAAATCCAATTATAAAGGTATTTAGCAAAAGTAGAAATTAAATTAAAAGTCAACAAAGAATGAATTTTAATAAATGAAATGAAAAATATTGCTCCATCATTTTGAAATTTTAATTTTATTGTCAAGATAAAAAAAGTCCTATAATATAAATTAATATCTCTGAGAAAAAAAAAAATATTTACTTAACGAAATATAAAGATATTTTCATAATATTTCAAATTGTTTTGTGTTACTCTCTAATCATATTTGCCAAAAAATGTACGTTTTAATTGAAGAAAAATCTTTTCATGCCTAAAAGCATTCTTTCTCAATATAGTTCTCGTAGAAAATTCCTTTCTGATCAACCGTAGATTTTATTTCCGTTTTTGATATCCGAAAAAGTTATTTTTCTTTCCAAAAAAAAAAAAAAAGTTTTGAGAGAAGGAAGTAAAAAGGAAATCCGGAAAATATCCAGTTTGAATGAGGAAATATATAAAGTATGAAGTAAAAAGTAAAAAAAGACTTTTCTTTAATTTTATTTTACACTCAATGTTTGCCGTACCAGAAGAAAGTTAAATACTTAGTCATTAATGTTCAATATATATACAGCATGGTTTTTGGTATCTTTTACCTTACTGATTCTTAAAAGTTTTTAAGGAGCCTTGGTACTCAAAAATAAACTTTTAAACTGATAAAAATAAATTTTCAGATTTTATTTTTTAAAGTTAAATTTCTTAGACTAATAAAAATCTCCTGGTTTAGTTTAATATCTTAATTTTAATGCATCATTTCTTCATCTATTCAGACGGGATTTATATTAAAATACTTTTCAAAAGGAAGTGACATTTTAAACGGACATCTACGTCATCTTCAAATGCTGTTGTAGTGTGCAGGTTGTGCAACCCGATTGTAATGGCGAGTTATTGAGGCCATTGTTGAAGATATTGAGGCCTTCCAAGCTTTATTTACACACTCGCAAACACCACACAGATACAATTAAAGACATACAATATGCAAAACATTTAAATACAGATAATTATAGATTCATAGAAAAAATCTGAAAATAAGATACGCGCAGGGTGCGCGAAATATACTTTCTCTCCTGGTGAGCGTCTGTAGGCCAACTAATAAAAAGGTTGCTCTAAATATTTTCTTGGGATCTTAACGTTTATCAGAGTAAGCTGCAGATTACGCTGTACTTCCGCTCCTGTTAAAGTCTCAAGACCGAGCATTTCACCAGTATGCCAGTGTGTAGGATGAAGCAATGTTACACACTGGTTTTTTTTAAGTGTGTAATTTGAACTTCATTGTAGCTTTGTTTGAAAAATCTTAGTATAAAGTATTAAAATTTTTGTACATAATAGAAAAAAACTATATTTCAGGCTGGGTTTGATTAATTAATCAGTTTATCAAAGATAATTTTTTTTTAAATCAAAAACCAAAATGAAAGTAATCCCCTGTTTTCAGTTACAATTGAAAAGAAATTTAACATTTTTGGATGTTTAAGTTCATTATTTTTTAAAAATAATAACTAACATAAATAAATATCTCCTAAACTTTGGCCTAAGCGTTTAAGAAGCATTTTAAAAGTGTATAAAAATTTTCCAAGACAGTAGTTTTAGCAGATCCCGAGAAAAGGTACAGCTAAGATTGATAATTTTAACGATGAATGTAAAGGAAGTACAAAGTTCTCTTGCAGATTTAGCTAAAAATAAGCACGTGGTTCTACCCCTTGAAATAGGTAATTAATAGATCCGTTCATCTTGTAACGCGATTGATTCGTTTCATAGAAGTGGAGTTAATGGAAATTTACTCAATGAGTTACTCATAAATTAATAAATTTACTTTTTGTTTTTGGATTTACATACATGAACGAAAAAAATTTTATATCTATCTAATTCACTTACATATTAAGCATAATTGTTGGCTCTGTGGTAACATGCATAACTAACGTGCAAGTTCGAATCCGCTGAATGTCCCCGTTGCAGAAACGAGAATACTCAATGGCTCTTGCTAAAAACATGTTTATAAATGTATTATATCGGCACTTAGACAGCATAATAGGAGTTTTCGGTGTTTTCACCATGCGACACGCAGATGCGAGCAACACTAAATGTCTTCCTGGAAGACAACCCCCTACTTTTATCATTAATAGTTGGGTTGTTCTGACAAGCATCAATGGAATATGAGGCCCATTGATGTACCGCAAAATAAATAAATTGTTGTTGTTGTGCCTAATCCTCATTTTGCAGTGCGGAACGGACAGCCCATGAGTATTTTACTCATGCATGGATGTAAAGGGGGCAGTTTCTGTGTAAAGAAACCCACGACTTGGCTCCGTGTCGCTGAAGAAGACCAGTGCCTTCCGGATCGACATTCAGGGAGAATTACCCCGCATTTGCGTAATATGGGGGAAATTCGAGAAAACTCCCCTAAGTAGCCCGATTCACGAGGCAAGACGCAGAACATCACAAACGCCATCGCGTATCCCCATTTTTGAAACGGTGTCTACAACAAAGCCGTCAGCGGATGGAAATTCAGCTCTAATACTAACCAGCGGTTCACTTTGTCACTGAGCCCCGAGTGGTGAAAATAAATAAATAAAAACAACATATCAATCAAAATGGTTAAACGCTCAAAACATCGGTTTTTACAAAGATATAAATCCTTTTAAAGACAATGACAAAATAAATTATTTAGGATTTTTACTTGCTTTAGAAATTATTGTTTCCACCTGATCATGCTGTCTAAAAACATCGTTCAAGAATCACTACCCATTTTGGCTGAAACTGCACAGATTGACAGTCTTGGGAGCTATAAATGATCCCTCTAGCTTTTCTAAATAGATTCTTGTGTCTATATTGGTATTTAGATCGACTTCATAAAATATTTTAGAATAATTTTAGATTCAGAATACAGACAGCAGCACAACAGCTCAATTACTGTGTCCAAAAAGTATTAAATAATGATTTTTTTTCCAGGACTCTTTATTTATTCTTCCAAATTTATTTCATCGCCTTGAAAGTAATCCCCTCAGGACACAATGCACTTATGCCAACTTTTTTTCCAATTCTTAATGCATGCTAAATATTAATAGGCAGGGATGACTTTCAAATCGCACTACTATTCACATTGAATCTCTTCCATCGATTCAAAACGATGTCCCCGGAGTGGTCTCTTGAGTTTAGGAATAGCCAGAAGTCGCACGGTGGTTGGTTGTGGAACGACATGGGTTTCATTTTTGAAGAAAAAGTCACGAAGAATCAAGGCCGTGTGAGCTGGCGCATTCAATGTCTTCGGTACCAATCGAGATTTGACGCGTTTGAGGCACAAAATGAAATTTACCGATCCTTTTGAAATTCCAACATCATCAGCAAGGTCTCTAATTGAAAATCGACGGTTTGCAAGCACCAAATCTTTCATTTTTGGACGTGAGCTTCGTCGGTTGATTTTGATGGTCGCTCTTCGTCTTCAACGCGTTCTCCCTTCTTTGAACTGTCCATGCCACTTGTAAACATTTCTTTCCAATATAAGAATGCTCACCTAATGCCATCTGCAACATTCTATACATTTCCGCAAACAAAATTTAATGCAGGTTCTTTGCTCAATGAATTCAGACATTTCAAAATCGACGGAATCAGTTATAGCGTCTCACAAAACCAAGCGTAACTCAAACACTAATGAATATTTTGAAGTGAAATTTCACACAGATGTCAAGGACAGTGCCAGCAACCTAATAAAAAATTGACATTCCATAAGCCCCGGGAATTTTAAATTGAAAATTGGTCTTGTTTTTTGGACGCAGTAGTTAATATATTTTGATAAGAAATTTTATTGATGAGAAAAGTACAAATGCGACCTTACTATAGCATGCCCATCGGGAGACAATTGCTATAATCAGCAATGTCATACGAAATTGCAATGGGGAATAAAATTTAATGAAATTCCCACAGCAATATCATTTTCAAACATCTCTTATATATGTTTCATTGTTAACTAATAGGAAATCTTTTTAATAAAGAGGAAAACCTAATTCTTCCTAAAAATTAAATTCAAGTTAAGTTAAATTAGTTCTTCATAAGAAATGAAGTCTGCTTACGAACATATTCCTATATTTTTAATAATCCTAGTTCTAATCGCAATTAAGATGTATAGCAATAGAAAAATTTCGAATCAATTCGTGTAGGAGAAAACTAGATAAATTAATCTCTTTCAGTTAAATATAACATATTTGTTTAAATAATTTTTTTGTAATTCAGTACCAAATGATGCCCAGTACGTGACTCAGCGGTTATGCAAAAAGGCTAAGGTTCGAATTGTAGCTATCTAAATCTGATTGTGTGAGGAAAAAATGAATGATAAAGTATAAATGAAATAAAAACAAAGTAATAAAAAGCAAAAATGATTATCGAAAATGATTTTGAAAGAAAAATTAATTTTTCAAAAAAAAAAATGAACTTTGAATCTTTTAATACAGATAATCTATAGTTAGTCATTTTAAATGAAAATTTAGGACTAAGCAATTAGCGTTAAAAAAAAAGAAAAGTTATAGTATTATTGAATTGACTACACTAATTATTTTTAATTGAGAAATTAAATAACTTCTTAGTAAGAAAAAGTGTAGAGGGGTCAATTTTTATTCTATAAAAAAAGAAATATCACAAATACATTTTCTACACTTGCCATCAAGTTGAAACGAAAAAATCAATCTGTCGAGAAGATTGTTTTATGTGTTTGAGGATTAGAGTTGATTAAAAAAAATGGAAGTGAAAAGTAACAAGTAATTCCATGTGAAAAAATAATATAGATAGTTGATACTGCATAGAGAGGTAATAGATACTGAATTAGGTTTCAAAAAATGTTTGGTTTGTCGCTCTAATATAATTTTTTTTTTTCACGCGAGGGCTAATTAGATTGGTAGCTACTGTTTAATCCAAAACAAGGATATCCTTCAATTAGTAAATGTAAATGAAGGCGTAAATAAAAAAAAAAACTTGTTTTGATACTTTAATTAAAAAATAATTATGTAAGGAAATTAATGATAATTAGGCAATTAAGAATAGAGGTGTAAATCAGTAATAAAAAGAAATTAATCCACTGGGTCTTTTGAAATGATTACTCATAAAATTTAGTATTTAATGTAAGAACAAAATGCATACCAGCGATCTTGAACAAATAAGGAAAGAAAAAAGAAACAATAAATTATATTCAGGCAATAAATTTTTTCAGTTATCGTTCAATACTGAAAAAAAGAAAACAGATTAAATAAATAAAAAAAACTATAGAATTCCAAACAATATTATAAAAAAACACGTGAGAGAAATTTAATAAACATTCATGTGGAAGAAATTTAAAAAAAATTATACAATTCCTAACGATTTTATAAATAAAGCACGTGAGAGAATTTTATAATAAAAAACCCGTTAAAAATATAAAAAATAATAATAAAGAATAGAATACCAAACGATTTCGTAAAAAACGTTAAGAAATAAAAAAATAATAATAAAGAATAGAATACCAAACGATTTCGTAAAAAAACGTGAAAGGAATTTAAAAGCAATAAATAAATAAATAAGTAAACAAATAAAAAACGTTTAAAGTGATCACTCTTGACTCAGTGATGACTCACTCTTCCCAAAACAATACAATATAGTTAATTGTATTGTTTGTTTATCGTATTGTTTAGTGCCTGCTAGGGATTGCAATATCGGATCAAAAGTTCAATACCGGTATTCGGTATTTTTTAGATCTTAATACCGGGATACCGGTTTTAATAACGGTAGTAGAAATTTTAGAAAAAGAAAGAAAACGCAGGTGTTTTTTTGTTTTATTTGCCAATTTTATTAGAGAATGTAAATATCACAAAAACAATGGTAACTTATAAATTATAACAGTATATAAAGAACCACAAAAAGTAAAGGAACATCTTATTTATTTAAATCGCAAAAAAATGTAAATATTACTATTCAGTCTGTGGTACTATTATTTTTTGAAATGTGATCTTAAAAACATAATGCATCAATTGTACTATCATTAAGATTGGAACGTAATTTTGTGCAAAAGTTACCAGCTGTCGAAAACGGTCTTTCAGCATCTAAGCCTGTGGGTGGTACTGTTAGCAATGCGCGATATACTTTTACCAAGTATTTACCTCTAAATCCCTCTTCCTCAAATAAATATATTTCTCGTCGGATTGTTTTGGATAAAGCTGATTTCTGTATTGTATTTTAGTTTGTTGAAATTTTTTTAGTTATCGGCAATTCTAATTTTTGTTCAAGAGACAATTCCTTTTCACTATCGACATTAGTGTCCCATAATCTTCGATAACTGTACTGAATTCTTCTGAATGGGGATAGGTTTGTGGAGAATAGACTAAGAATAAGAATTTCACAGATAAGAGTTCTTTCATAGATAAGAATTCTAAATTTCTGGTAAATACCGAAAAAACGGTATTCAAACTTGTGATTACCCATATTACAAAATTGTACAAATGGCTCAAAATACCGATATTCGGTATCCCGGTACAATCCCTAGTACCTGCACAGAACATTACACTATAGAAGTTATTATCTATATTTTATAGGTAATAACTTTTAATATTCGCGATACAAAATTTAAACGAAAATGAAATACTAAATATCATCATTATTTCTAGTAATCCATAGAATTATAATTGTAATCGCATGTGAATAATGTATGTTACCACGGAAATAAATTCTTCCGAAAAGATTATTTAAAAAAAAATTTAAATAAAGCTACTTATTAGTCTTTTTATGGAGAAAAAAAATTAATAGTTTAAAAAAACTAAAAAAAAAACACGCTTTTAGAGATAATCAAACTAAAAGTTAAAAATAATTGTTAACATAAGAATAAAATGACTGACGAGAAAATGAATGTCACTGTTCTAAAAGCGTGGGGTTCTTTGTATGACATTTTTAAACTAACTCTGCATTTCGGAATGAAACGAGTGAAAAATTATAACGATCGATATCGAGCACCCCATGCTTTTAGAACAGTGACATTCATTTTCTCGTCAGTCATTTTATTCTTATGTCAACAATTATTTTTTACTTTTTAGTTTGATTAACTCTAAAAGCGTGTTTTTTTGGTTTTTAAACTATTAATTTATTTTTTACTTTTTAGTTGGATTAACTCTAAAAGCGTGTTTTTTTTTTTTTTTTTAAACTATTAATTTATTTTTTAGTTTGATTAACTCTAAAAACACCATTTTTAGTGTTTTTAAACCAGAATATTTAAATGAGATCCCGGTACAGAGGACTGGTTCTTACAATAATTTAATTGTGAGTAAAACAAAGGCTAACTGCAATATGTCGAGCCAGCCAGGATTCGAACAGGGAATCTCCTAATCCGTAGTCAGGCGCGTTATCCGTTGTGCCACTGTAGGTTTGAATGTCTGAAAGATGTCTGTAAATGTTTCTTTGCAGCTGAAATAGTCTGTATGAGGAGAAAGAGATCTAAACTGGGAAAATGATGGGGCGACTTTTCAAAGGCTGTAGGTTTTAATCACTAAATCCTGGCGATCCTAATCATGATGAGATAATAAACTGTATCAAAATATTTTATTGTCGTCAGTCCTTGATAAGTCTACAACGTTTAAATTAAATCGGATCGCTTAAAGTAGGGGAAAATCGAGCCCAAATAGTCATTTACATACATACAAACAAAACAAACAAACATGTTGAAACTAATAAAAGCGTATTAAAAAGGCGAATTTTGGAAAAAAATAATAAATTATTAACTATAAATTATATTTAATAAACATATTAAATAAATATTAAAAATTACAATGGAAAATAATCATAGTGGCATCTCTGTTAAAAGTAGGCTGATTTTAATAAAAAGAGACAGAGAGAGAGTGAAAGATATTGCAGTACAGACAAAAAAATGCAATTGTAAAAATATTTTAACATCTTTGAAATAGCTTGATGGATGTTTTATTTCCTTATGATATCAATGTAGTTACTATGATCATCTTCAATGTTTTTAGGTAATTGATGAGCCAGTGTATTGACATCTACTACAACGTTGATCATTTAACCCATTATTTCAAATTATGTGTTTAGTGTTAACAATTACGCTAGGTAAGAAGTTACATAGCCCTGGGCAAGAAGGGTTAAGAAATTGAATAAAGTAAAATAAAGATTTCCATCGCATTATATTTACCGATTGAACAAAAGTTGATTCAAAACTGAGTGCAATGAAGTAAGACCTCCATCTTACATTCTGGGTGTAACGTCTCGGCCTATACGAGATCTATAACGGCTTCAAGAAGAGGGCCAATTTCAGGTTCATGGGAACACTTTAATCTTTATTTACAAACCTTATATAAATTTATATAATAATTCTATTTACAAAAAATTATAATTTAAGGATATAAATTAGATACAAAAGTGCAGTTCACTCCAAAGACTCGAAGATTTTCAGTGCTCTTGAGTCTACGACGAATCTATTTCAGTATTTCTATATCTGCGGCACGAAACCACAAGGGGTTCACTTTGAAAACAGGCTGAATCTCCGGCCAGTTCACTTTCGATCACTTTCGAGAAAAAAATCTATCTGGTCGAATCATTTGCAGAACTCCTTGTTGCTTCACATCCCCGTATACCACTCTTCATCATCACTTTCTCTGGTCTAATCGTTGCAAAACTCTCTCTCTCCCTTCTTCAAAAACATTCTTTTAAGGCAATCCGTCAATAGGGGGATGCTTCCCTCACTTCTCAATGGAGTAGACATTTCTCAACTCATAGTCCATCATCCATAACGATAGAATTACTCAAGGTATAGTTCATATTCAATCTGTAGTTGTTTCGACCTGTGAAGGTCACTCAGACATTCACTAATTTTATGAATCTTATTTTTTATATCGAATTATATACCGAATTATTTATAAAGAATTATATACCGAATTATTTATACCGAATCTCATTATTTATACTCCCATTATACCGAATATCTGCTATCAGATTTCAGTGACAGATTGTTCTCATTAGTACGAAATACTAATTGCATGTAATATAACTATCTACAACACTACTTATCTGCTGTCAAATTTCAGTGATACTTTCAAATAACATACATTTCTCTCTGCTGCAAATGAAATGCCAAAACTCTTCTGTGAAAAAATACTACATGGGTAACGATACATCTGTTATATATCCGACATTCTATTAGCAGATGACTCACGTCAAAGAGTGCACCTATTAAAAATATAGCAAGCATTTATAATATGAATTATTTTCCCCTTATTCCTGATGAGTTCCTATTTATTAGAGTCACATGGCAGGAGTTGGCAAAAGAACTTAGAAAACCAGAAAAATATGACAGCAGCAGCCAAAATTCAGGAGATTAGAAAAATATTTACCATTAAACCAGTAACAGTAAAATAATTTTCTTTGGGTGTCATATAGTTCAATGCTCTTGTATGGCATTTCATGGAATCTCTGCTTACAAACATTATGCACTCAGAAACAAGTGAAACAAAATGTACCAGTGTTCTGTTTCCAAAGAAAACATTCAGGCTTCTCTAGACCTCAAGCTATGCTCTAAGGTGCATTCTTCAAAACAAAGCTGAACAAGTTGCGTTGCAGTGCTCTTTGGTGTAGTTGTGTAAACACAAGAACGTGTTCTTTATGGACAAAATAGAATAACATGTTGTCAAAAATAAATATACAGTAAAAGCTGATCTTTGTGTTGAATTTAATTTGAATCTTTCCGAAAGATCTATATAAAATATTTCTTGTTTGAAAACTTCACCTTGGAGATTTAATAATCTAAAAATTTTAAAGTTAATCAGGAATTGTTTTTGTGAATAAATGAATATTTTTAATATCACCATTTGTTTCTTGTAGATAATTGAGTTTGTTTCAATATAAAATACAATATTTCCTTTCAGAAAGCATACGACTTTGGTAATTTTGAAAGGAAAATTCTGATTAAAACAAAAATAATAATCTTTATTATTTTCAAATTATTAATATATATTTATGACTCTGATTTAAAAGATGGATATAGACGAATATTAACATTTTATTTAATGAACTTTGAATTTTGACATTTATTTCTAATAAATAGATTGTCATATTTTCTTAATTATTTGAATTAAAAGGAACTAAAATTAAAACTGGAATTAAAAGATTGATGGAATCTTTTAACTGGAATGAAAAGATTGACATACATTTTGCTTCTTACTTTTATTTTAAAGCGCCATTTCATTATGTGAGATTATTATGAAGGTATTAAATGCTATTGGAAATCCATGAAATTTATAAAGTTTACTTCTTGATATTGTAAAGAGATATTTCATTACGGGAGGTCATGGAAAGTCGTTAGACTATCCAAATTATTGTAAGGAATTGGGAAACCACTGGACATATTTTTAACTAACCTCGTAGTGGACTGGCAAGGATTTCGAATGATCTAGACTCTAAGCTCTGATGAGGGAAGTGAGGTTAAATCAGAAAATTGTCAGCTCCTTAATTAAGAGAATATGCTGCTACGACAACAAGTAAGAGTGCTAATCCAAAAAAAATTCGAAGAATACTCCGATCGAGGAACTTCATTGCAGAATTCCACGAAGAAATCCTCTCGTATTCAGAGCATGAAATATATAGCATAAGAAATGGCCATCCTTTTAGTTGGATCTGAAGACAGAATTTCACCATATATATATATATATATATATACATATATATATCTGCAATGTTTTTGAAGCACTTCTCAATACTCTGAATTATATAGTGTTTTTAGGTTTCTGAATACTTTTTAATTCTACATAGAGCAAATGTTGTGATATATTGACAAAATATTTTGACGGGACAATTATTTTAAACCACGAGATTTTCCTAGAAACCTCTGTATAGATTGTTTCGGTTTTTGACGGAAAAATGACTTCCAAGTCATGACGCTGTTAGTAGAAAGCCCATCCATCACGGCAAGGTCATATCAAATTGATGGGAAAAAATCGGTGGAAACTTTTTTTGATGCCATACCGTTTCCTCCTTCTTCAAACATCTTCAGTACAAATTCGAACTCATTGTGACGAGTGGTTCTTATTTTACAGTATTTTGAAACGTAGGTCTTTAATTATAATCACTCTGTATATGGCTAGATTTATACTTGAATATCTATTACAGAAAATCATAATTCTAACAATTCGCAGTTTCGTTTTTAATAGAAAATAATTGCCTTGAATCAAAAGTTTGAAAAGACAGAAAATATCTTTATCTGAAATTGAAGCATAAACAAATTATGGCTAAATCTCTCCAAGCTCATGCACAAAAACCTAAACTCAAATATTTTCCCAATTGTAGTTCCTTTAAAAAAGCACAATGTTTAGCTTTTTATGTAGATTTGTAGCTGAGATTAAAAATGTTTTACGATGGATTTATTGGAAACCTCTCTTTAAGGTGCATTCATTTGTGAATAACTCCTTTGGGGGAATGCTAAGTATAAAGAGAAATAAAATACAAAATAGAATATTTCAACTTTACTCAATAAGATAGGGATTTTTAAATTTGCTTTAATAGCCATCAGTTCTTTTGAACGCAAGTAGTTTTCTGAATTTTTCGCTCCATAAAATTTGATGAATACCTTCCTACCTATTATATGGGGAAACTATTTTGTAAAAGGAATAAAAAAATTTAAATGTAACATTTATCTGTACACAACACACGAACTTCTAACTCTTTTAGACTCATTCGAATTAAGATGAAGATTTTATTGCATTTCTAAGAGCAAGTTTAAATTTTAATACTGCTCGATTTTAAGGACAATAGTTTAAGAGTTACAGTTAGGATAGTACAATAATTAAGTTAATGATTAAGAATTATATTAACCTTAAGGATTATAATAATTTTATTCCGTTTTAAAAGTCAGTTTTTTAATTGTTTTCTCCATGTTTTTAAGCGGTCTGAATTGGGAGATAAACCAGACCTGGCCTTTGTTACCACAGGTACTTTCAGGTTCGTAAGGTACCTTCAGGTTTGAATCCTGGCGGTGGCAAGGATGTTTGTGAGGGGTTCGGAATCCACAGTAGGTCCCATGCTAATTAGCCTAAAAATGTGAGCAAAATGACTGTAGAACGACAAACCCAACCAATCATGATTTCAATGTCCTCCAAAAACTGAAAAATTGACATGGCTCTAATTAAAACTGTTTGACGTTTATTCATTGCTTATGCATTTCCGGTATAGCTTTCAAAATCAGTAAACGGGAGGCATTTTAGAGATTTATAGCAGCTATATATCCTACTCTGGGATTAATCAAATGATTATAGATCTGATTCAAATGTGCAATTCGAAAGCCTAAATTTATATTTGAATTTCTCTATCAGAAAATAAGATAGCATAAAAACGTATTGATCAAATATGTAAAAAATATTTTTGTAGAAAAAAAAAATTCATCTGATTAATGGCATAAATTGATGTTGATAATCTACATTTAAATGGAAATTTATGATTTATAATCTAAAATAAAACGTATTCTAAAAAAACTGACAATTTAACTGGTCAAATAGTTTTAGCATTTTCATTTATTTTAAGTTATAAATCATTTTGATATTATAATATTTATCAGTAAGTATTTCTTTAAATTACATTTAATGCATAGCAGAGAAAATAGCATTTAACACTCCTAAAGTTTAGTCTTGAAGATCATAAAGACAGTTTTCTGTGCATGCAAATTTCAAAATAATACATTTGTCACATTCATTTGGGCTAGAGAAATTCATTAATATTTTTGCTAGTTCTGAATAGGATAAATCATTGAATATGGATTTAACTGTCTTCAAAACAGAAAATTAGTGTTTGTTTACTTGCTAGTGAGCAGAAATTCTTAATTGAGAAAGTGTACATCAAAAATATACAGCCACTTTCAATTTTTTTACTTTATGACATTCGCGGATGAATTCCCCTTTTATGAAATTCTGACTTATTTGATTAATTGATTAAATAATTAATAAGTAATTCAAACATTTTTAAAGTCAATTCCTACTTAGGTCAACAAAGAAAAATATTATTTTAGTGACTTTTTATTAAATAATTACAATTAATATAAATATGTATATACATATGACAGAATCATAATATTAAGTGGCAACTTTTTTTTTTTCTCCCATATAAAACTAAAATTAATTAGTTAAATTTAATTAATGATTTAATATTTGAAAAAAACTGTATTAACATCCAGTGTCATCCACTACAAGTTCAAAAAAATGTATTCGAACTGGAGTGGATGAATAAAAAGTATTTTATGAACGATTGAAAATTTGAACAAGATATATAAAAGTGAATGAAAATTATTTATAAAGGACTTTCTGCAATAGAGTAAAAAAAAAGTAGGAATTGACTTAAATAATTTTTTTATATATTATTTGTTTTTATAACATGAAATTAAATAGAAGTTTACATATAACATCAATTATGCATGGCTTTGTAAAAACTATCTCAGGAATCAAATTCGTTGATTTTCAAAATTTCGTCTAAACAATAAACAAACAACCAATAGGAAGAAAAAAAATTCATACAAAAAGAACACTTCTTTAACACAAAAAATTAAAAATTTTAACACAAAATAATTTTTAATTCTTAACAAGTAATATATATATATATATATAAAAATAAGTCAATTCCTACTTTTTTTCACTCTATTGCAGAAAGTCCTTTATAAATAATAAATAAATTTCATTCATTTTTTTTTTTGAGTTTATCTGGCGCCTTCTATTGGTAGATATATGCAACTTAAATCTAAAAAAAAAAATTCTAAAATTAATGAATTAAATTTAATTACTGAATTAATATTTGAAAAACTGTATTAATATAGTGTCATCCACTACAAGTTCAAAAAAAATGTATTCGAACTAGAGTGGAAGATTAAAAAGTTTTTTATTAACGATTGAAAATTTGAACAAGATATATATATAGGGAGAGTATGAACAAACAGGAGGAATTGAAAAAAAACCACAGTTGTTTTAATTGTATCTCACTTTTCTAATAACATTTAAATTACAATGTTAAAAGTTAATAATATTTATCAAACTTTTGTAATGGTGTAACCGCTTCTTCCTGCACAATGTCATGGATGTTTGCGAGTGGTTCGGAATCCATGTTAAACTGTAGGTCCCGGTCTAATTAGCCTAATAGTGCACAAAAGGACTGTAGAGCGACAAGCCAAACATACATGATGGCAAGAGGCGTTCAGTATAAATGATCAGTCGGGCTCGAGACTCTCACCCGAGAAAAAGTACAGCCCAACCTGCTCTTCCACTGAGTTTAGTTTAAGCTCTCATCCCGAGGAGGAAATGTACTCATCTCCCCCCGCTCCATTAGTTGGCCTACAGACTCTTGCATGCATAGAATTATATTTTGCGCACCCTTGCGCGAGTTCGGGTTTTCGGCTTAAAAGTGGAGACTTCCACGAATCAATAAATATCTGATTTTAAATGTGTTAAATATTGTAGGTCTCTAATTGTACGTGTGCTCCCGCCTTATTTTAACCAATGCGTTTACGCAATCATTTCTCCTTACGTTCCCCTTTTGTTTTATTTTTTAGATTATTTCTTTCTGTTTAGTTGTATTTATCTCGAAACTTTTCCTTAAATTCTGCTTCTTAATTATTTTTATTTGTTTATAAATTAAATATAAATAAAAGCATAAATAAATAAATTTAAAAAAAAAAAAAAGAAATTTTGTTTAGATTACTTCAAGACATTATATGACTCTTTCTTTTAATTCTTTATATATATGTAATATATATATATATATATATATATATCTGGGGGAATCACCTATTAGTCTTTACCTGCTTTCTTTTTCAATGTATTATCTCATAACTTCAAAGGACTCCAACTCAAGATAGAAGCTAGTTTCACACCAATACAAATCATCATTGTACGTGTGCTTGTTCGTGTGTCAATAAAGATGTACTAAGTTCTCTAGCCAGTGCCGCAAATATATCTACCCAACCACAGCAGTTATAGTCTGGTTGCTCAACCTGCACATTACAAACTGGAGCCCAAAGTAAAGCCGGTACTTACACACGACAGTATTTAAATAAATTATTAAACCACTGTAATATAGTTTTATCAAAATCTTAGACTTTGTATAAAATTCAACAAATAACTGAAGGACCATATATGAAACTTTAATTAAAAAATTAATATTTAAAAAAAAATTAAAATCAATATAATATAAAATTGTATATTAAAGCCATTGTATAGATTATGGTAAATATTTCAAATATGAAATAGGCTTACCATGACGCTTTTTCAAAATTAAAACTATCATTAAGTTTGATATTTAGTTTTTGGATAATTAAAATAAGAAAATTATATAAACAAACATATATATGTATATGAAAATACGATGTACTCCAATAATTTTTATTTTAAAAGAATTGATTTTTAATTTTTTTCATGTTATCTTTTTTCTTATTTAGTGTTTTGTAACGTATTTTTCTTGGGGTTTAAAACAGCAACTGTCACTCACTGACACTTAAATCAGAGTAATCTCACGCAATAGGATATTTACTTTATCTTTTTCAGACATTTTTCAACGGAAAGAACCTTTAAATAAGCCATTTACAGTGCTTTTTTTTAACTCCTTCAAATCTTTTCTTTTTTTTTCTATTTGATTGGTATTTTTTCGTTTTTGACAGCATAATTGACTTTAAAGGAAAAAAATTCCAACATGATCACAAAAAGCAAATGTTTTCTTAGGGATCTAATTTAATTTTTCTAATTAAAGAATTTATTTTATTCATTGTAGATTAAAAGTCCTGCATTAATGGCATACGATAGATTTTGTAGTGGGTTCTATATATTTTTACACTTATCTGCTTTATAAATTTTACATTTTAGTACTTTAACCTTACAATATAGTAGAAAAATAAAGTATGGTATGGAATAATGTAGTAGAAAAATAGAGTTGGGCAAAGGTGCAACAAAGTAGAAAAAAAGACTATGGCATGGAACAATAGAGTGTAGAGTATGGCATTGAATAATGTAGTGTAGAGTATGGCATGAAACAATGTAACAGAAAAATAGAGTATGACATGGCATACAAATTATTATGACAATTTTCAGTTTAAAATTAATAAATTATAACTGATATTGACATTTTTTTTAAAAATGAAAAGTATTTAAGCAGATTTATTTTTTTCTAAAGACGTCAATTATGTTTTATGAATATAGTTAAGAAAATTTGAGTTTCAAAATTTTAAAAAGCCCTTATAGAAACTAAACTCCAGAAAAACTTTTAATGCAAAATGAATTTTAATTGTTCAACTATTCATTAAAAAATGTAGTGCAACTGTAAAATCAAAAAACAGTAAATTAGTTATTCACCTTTAAAAAAAAAACATTTCAAAGAATTAAAGATGTTCTAAACTGACTCTCCTACAAATTTCAATCAATAAAAACATTTCAAAGTCTTTCTTGTTTGTTTTGATTAACAAATGCTATCATAAGAATGCGCAAATAAATCCAAATCGACATCATGAATAATTTAACTGACTTATTTGCGCAGTTTACGGAATTCTGGATAAATATTTCGAAAACTGGGAAAGCTGCAGCAAATAACAGTACTAAATAGGAAATTCCGAAGTTTCCGAATTTGTATTTGACACGAAATTCCTCTACAGTGTGAACTGAGCGTGTAAATTAAATGTTGACGGTGATTACAGTTAAGTTTCTTGCTTGACATCAGACGTGCATCGCGCTCATTGTACTCCGTGTTATGCATTAAGGTGTTTGAAAATACTTTCTCTGTGAAGCTCTTTTAAATATTTGCTTTAAAATGCTCTGGAAAGAATTCAAAAGTAATGATTTTTAAATGAGAAAGTCGGGACAAAAGATATTATTGTATTGAAATGCTGTAAAATTTAACCTGTGATTATTATTATTATTACTATTATTTTCTCATTTAATAAAGGTGTATCTTTTTTCAGTTCCTTCTATTAGCTCACACTCTCCCTATATATATCTTGTTCAAATTTTCAATCGTTCATAAAATACTTTTCATTCATCCGCTCAAGTTCAAATACATTTTTTTTTTTAACTTGTAGTGGATGACACTTGATGTTACTACAGTTCTTTCAAATATTAATTCATTAATTAAATTTAATAAATTCATTTTAGTTTTTTTTTTTTAGATTTAAGTTGCAAATGTTTACCAATAGATGGCGCCAGATAAACTTAAAAAAATGAATGAAAATTATTTATAAAGAACATTCTGCAATAGAGTGAAAAAAGCAGGAACTGACTTTAATTTTTTTTATTTTTATTTTTATAATACTTGTTTTTCTTTTCTTTGTTTACCAGCTGGGTTGAACATCGGGTGGGCTTTCTATGACTAAGAACTTTCATTTTATTCGGAGAGATACGGAAATAGGTCGCAACTGCGAGAGGCCTTCTTTGGGAGTTTGCAAGAAATATAAAACCAAAATATTGGTGCAGCGTAACAACACTTCTTCCCCGTAGTGCACCCTGAATAATGCTGAATTTGCTTATTTCTGTCGTTTCAATGGTGAATAATTGCTGTCGCCGGACCGGCCTGTCAGTGGGCTGCCACGAACAAACCACTGAAAGGCATTAAAATGGAAGCAGTACCTTCCGAAAGTACTTTTAAGAGTAACTCCTCCGCATTTTCGTGCAGTATGAGAGAAAACTTAGATAACTCCTAGCAGGAACTGCCATTAGTGTTGATGCGAGGTGTTTTATATATCTCCAAAATCTCCATCGAGTCTTATCGTTCCTGAAAGCATTGAATGAAACGCACATTACTATTAAGCTTACAGTCTGGCAACTGCAATTATTCACCATTAGAAAGACAGAAATGCAGCAAATTCAGCATTATCTAGTGTGCACTGCACCGATATTTTAGCACCACAGTTACAGACAAGCATCTCCGAGAATGTCACCTCCCAGTTTTCACCCTCTTTCACATCTCCACTAACACAATGGAAGGTCTTCTTTTCCATTATTTACTTAGAAGCCCCATGGTGCGCTAAGACCAGCTCGCTGCTGGCAGATTCCAACATATGAGATGTTTTCTTTTTACGGAGTGAATTGTCAGCCGTACGCCCAACACTCTCCAATCATATTAGATCCGGACCTATGGTTTAAAGTGGAATACGAACTATTACAAACATCCATTGCACCACCGGGACTCGAATTCAAACTCTGTTGCAAGGGAACGCCAGAAAAATGGAAGATCATTCCGGCGTGCAGATATATCATAGTCCTCCCAGGCACGGGGACGATAACTTTTAATTCGCAAACACTAAGCGATATCCAATCCATTTAAAATACCACGATTGTTTGTCGATCTATGGTCATTTTGTGCGCACTTTAGACTAATTAGACTGGGACCAACAGCTTAACGGATCTCCTCTTTTTCAGAGCAGAGACCGCAATGGAAGACGATAAAATCAGAACGTGAATCTTCTTACATGCAGTTGGGGTATTGTGAATCACTCGTAAATTAATTATTTCACGATTTTAAAGGTTCTTATATAAGCATGGAGCAGAGAATATTACAAATTTGTTAAAAATTTTACTGATGTGCAAATACCCTAGTAACCTTAGTTAGATAAATTAATACGTTGTTCGTTAAACTGATGTTTGCAATAAACGTTTGAAAACCTAACAAATATTTAAATTTAAAATGTTATTGAATAATTCAAGATGTAGCAACCATTTAATTAGTTTATTTTATCAAATTATTTAATTTAATGCTTTGAAAGATAAATATTTGTAATATTCACATCTTTTAAAGGGATTAACAAATTTTTCATAAATGGGGC
Organism: Caerostris extrusa; assembly: GCA_021605095.1. Taxonomy (NCBI): domain Eukaryota; kingdom Metazoa; phylum Arthropoda; class Arachnida; order Araneae; family Araneidae; genus Caerostris; species Caerostris extrusa. The sequence goes on along the minus strand of BPLR01004268.1, from coordinate 60,295 downwards.
TTGGTAATTTCTCATTAGAAAATAACTGTATTCACCACAAAATGTATGCTGTTATAGATTTATATTTAACATTATTTCCCAAATTATTAAGTATGTTTCGTAAATTGTTTATATTTTTGACTTGCTTATTAATGGCGCTCGTAGCTAAAATTAACTCCCATTTATTAAATTCCTCTTCTAAATATTTTTATTATTATTTAAAGTGCACAACAAACAGTTTTGCTCTGCTATTTTTATAGTAAATTATTAATTGAATAAATGGATAAAGTCTGTAAAATATAGGAATTAATTGAATAAACACATTACAGCGATGTTTATAACTTATTTGATGCCTATTGATTAAAGTTATTTTTAATGACTTAAAAGACTCATTTATTCAATAAACGTGTACAAAGAAAATACTTTTTATTTTATAGATTTATTGTTATACTTATTTTTATTTTTATATATTATAATGCTTTTTTAATTTGCAGCTAAGTAAAAAAATATACATTAATTATATGATGATTAAAATTTAATTTTGGTTTGACACCTTACGGTCCTTTTGTACACACTTTGGATTAATTAGACCATTACCTAGAGGCACACCACACCACATCAATGTGCCTAGAGCTGTGTTGCTCTTTTACAGGTACTTAAGGTAGGGTACAGGTACTTACAGTTTAAAGTGGATTTCGAACCACTACAAACATCCATGGCACCGCCGGGACTCGAACCCGAAACATGTGGCAACGAGGACCATAGCGTCAACCACTCGGCTATCTTGTATAACGTGGTTTCAGAACCACCAACAAACATCCATGCCAACGCTAGATTCGAACCTGAAGCCTGTGGTACCAAAGGCCAGAGCGCTAACCAATTGGCTATCAGGCAGCTGACGATTAAGAAAACAGGCATATTTTTATGAAATGTATTTTTCACATTATGATAATTTAAATGATTAAATATAATTATACATTAATGTGTTTTAATATTACTATAAATTATATGTTTTCTAAGAAAAAAATCGTAAACTTATCAAACTGGAATTTTAAAACAGAATAAGTTTAAAGTACCATATTCTAGTTTTCTATAAAAATGTATCTCACGCTTTTACAATTTTTATTAAAAAATTAATTTTGATATACACATTTTCACGGCATATTTTGATATTTTTTTTTATAATTTTAACAACGAATTCAACTTTTGAATTTTTAATATTAACTTTTATGACGTTTTCTTTAAAAAAATATTTTCAATTTTTTTTTGTAGTATTTGTAAGAATTTTTACCTGCTATTCTACATTTTAATAAATTCTAGGAAAACTGGAAGTTTAGATTAAACTAAAACCTCTAGGCGAAAAACAACTCGTAAGCCTTATAAGTAGGAAACTAAATTGACATTTTTATAGGTGATAAATACATGGTAATCCGTACGCCTTTTGAATATTTATTTAGAAAATTGTTTATATTTTATAAAAAATGTTGATTGGTTAAAAACGCAAACGATAAAATTTCTTCTTTCATAAATTACTTTTTATTCAATTCCTTCCATTAGCTGACACTCTCCCTATATATATCTTGTTCAAATTTTCAATCGTTCATAAAATACTTTTTATTCATCCACTCAAGTTCAAATACATTTTTTTGAACTTGTAGTGGATGACACTTGATGTTAATGCAATTTTTTCAAATATTAATTCAGTAATTAAATTTAATTCATTCATTTTAGTTTTTGTTTAGTTTTAAGTTGCATATATCTACCAATAGAGGGTGCCAGATAAAATTTAAAAAAATGAATGAAAATTATTTTTAAAGGACTTTTCTGAAATATAGTGAAAAAAAAAAAAAGTTGAAATTGACTTTAAAAAATTTTTTTTTTTATATTATTCGTTATTCTATAAAAATTTATATTATTTTCACAAATTTTATTTTATAACACTTTTACAAAATTAATTTATTTCATAATCGCAAAAAAAAAGTGAAAACCCAATGTATTAAAAAAAAATACATTATTTGTGGATACATATATTCAAAAAATGAACTGTCGAAATTCTGAGAATAAATCGACTTTGATTTTAAAATAATATTCTCGCGAATATAGGACAGATATTGTCTGTTTTATTAATGAGTTACAGTTATCAGTTATCACAATAAATTATATTATTCGAACTCATGATGCGCGTGCATCTTGGAACATCTAATATAACATGCTATATGTTTCGTTTTAAGTGACCTCAGCCGCAGTGGCCATCCTTAGATATATAAAAAATCTGGCACAAAAAGTTGTTAGCGGTATTGGTTCAACTTACACCTGCGAATCGTTTTTTTTTTTTTTTCGGAAGGGAAATTGATTACACACAAAACATGCTCAAAACATAACGGACGCTAACCTGCAACACCCATTACGATGTGCAAATACCCAAATGGAGATCGGTTCGCAAAAGCTAAGTGAAAGAGTGGAGAAACCAATATAGCACTAGCAAAATAAATATTTTTTAATTTAATTTTTTTATTTCATTGAATATGAAATAATATATATGTATATATTATATTTCATTAGTATCCTTATTATTATATTATCTGTGTTATGTGTGCAATCTGTAAGAATAATAGTAAACACACTAATAATAACTCATTACGTTTCAATTTTTCCGTCCAAAAATGTCTATAGTGGGTCTAAATCTAATAGGGGAATATATATAATTTTATATGCGGCTAGCAGAGTTAGGATGCATTTCCAAAGTGGACCGCAAGATCATTTGGGTTGGCCACCCTGCTTTAAAGTATGTTGGGAGAAGAGAAAAATTTACATAAACATGTTCATTAAATATAATTATGTACATAAACAAAATCACATTTAATAATTTAATCACTGATATAGATTTAAAGAAAATTTTTATATCAAGTCTAATTTTTATTTTACTTTATTTAATTTATTTTTGTTCTTTAGTTGAATTTTCAAATGAAAATTTTTAAAGTAGCATTTAAACGTAATTCAGTAGTGGAACTTAATTAATCGAAAATCTGAAAATTTAAGGTAATAACAAACTAATATGCGAACTTTATGCGGGAATTTTCCATTTGTTATGTGTTAAAAATACACAATGATAATGTACATTTAAAATATTGAAATATTAAGGGAAAACATAATATACTAAGTGATAAGTGTGCTCTATCTCACTAATATCTATCTGATGAAAGATAGCTTCGAAGAAAATACAACCATTTTAGTAATGCAAAGAATCACAGAAATTAAATTAAGAGTATTTTCCTTAATTATAAAAATTATGCTCACAATAAATGAATACACAATTTTTCATGAGTAATGATAAATTTACTTCGTCTAGGTCACGATATTTTCTGATAGTTTCGTACTTTCAAATTATAAAAACATTAATCAGAGTAAATGAAACAAATATACTATTTGAACCGTAGAGAAAAACAGGAAAAATGGAATATATTTTTCTTCTTCATGAGCGCAACAGTCCCATGGTGGGCCTACTGGCAGATTTCAAGACAGATGATTTCTTTTTACGGTTAGAGCTGTCAGTCCTCGTTCTACAGTCATATTAGAAAGGGGCCTACGGTTTAAAGTTGGTACTACAAATACTCCTCCAAAATACTACTCCTTGTAATTGCAGGGACTCGAACTCGAAACCTGTGCGCTAGTCACTGGGCCATCAGGTTCAATATTGTGCTTACAAAATCAATTTACTTCGAAGTTTTGATAGCAGTTGCAATAAATTGCTCTTTTAAATATAACTATGGGAAGTAATTGTTGATATTGCAAAAACATCAATTTAGAAGAATTTTTAAATTCAGTTAAACAAGAATTTTCAAATATTTTTCTCATTGCTAATATCTACATATTTCATATCGCTATCGCTCATTTATTTTAATACAAATTTTATCATTATATCCTATTAAAATAAATGTAACGGTTTTAATTATTTAATTTAATTTTACTGCTGCTAGATTGTAAATCTATTTGTGAATATTATCTAAATAAAGACTCTTAAACTAAATTTTAATTAATTTAAAAACTTATTTCAAATGCTTAACAGTTTTACAGAAATTACAAGTATTTTAATTCACACATTTTATTTAATTAAAATTAATTCAAAAGTAAATTAATTACATTTTTTAAATTCAATAAATAACCGAAGTAATTCGGTAAACCTTTTATTAATATGATAATCGCAAAACCTCTTAGAAAATAACATGAAAGAGGAGGAGAAATAGTTGAAAAACTTCATTCTTAGAAATTAGGTGAGTTGTTATTTAAGCAAATTTAAGATTTCTGTTATTGAAAAAAACATTAATTAATTCATAATTGGCCTTACTAACTAACTAACTAACTAAAATCAAAAGTAACTTGGCCATACATTATTATTTTATTTTAAATTGTATAGAAATATATTTTTATTATTAAATAAAAAAATTAAACAGATCAAAAATAGAAAAAAAAATCTGGTTTTGTGGTGGATAATTTAAAAACTGTACATTACAACTGAGACTTATTATTAGACTAATTATTTCAAATATTTCAAAATAAATGGCGAATTAATTGAATAGATTAAAGCAAAAACATACTTTATAAAGTGCAATATAACGACGAATTTCAAATCCTCATTCATTAATTCCTTTTATCTGATAATAGAATTTTATTAAAAATTATTTTACTTATTGCAAATAAATAAATAAATATTTGGAGGTATCGCAATAAAAACATTTAAATGAATTATGATTTTTCGTAAATTAGAATAACATAATTAAGAATTATTTTTATATATTTAAAAAAAGTTAATTATTAAATTCGGAAAATTAAAAGATCTCATATAATGTAAAAACATATAAAATAATAATAAAATTAAAAAAATTATAATCATCTAGACCTATATTCGAGCCAGCCAGCCATAAAAATTAATATAAGAACAAAACGCATGACAGCAATCTCCAAAAATAAAAATAAAAACTATAGAATTCCATACGATTTTTTTTTTTCCTGAAAAATCTCGTTTTCATCATGACGAAAAATTATTTTTGCTTTCATCAGACGATCTTTTAGAACAATTTTTTAAATTCTTTAATTATATAATTATCAACTCGTGAAAGGAATAAAAGGTTTGTGAAAGAAATTTAAATGAACCAATAAGAACAGTTTGTGAGAAAAATTAAAAGAAAAAAATAGGGCAATAAGAATAGTTTGTGAGAGAAATTAAAAGAAAAATAAGCCAATAAGAATAATTTGTGAGAGAAATTTAAAAAATTAAAAATAAACCAATAAAAAACATTGGAACCGAAATTCCGGTTCTCAAAAATTTTTAATATATTTCATGTATTTAAAAGTTTCATACTTTTATTTTCATATATTTAAAATTTTCATATAAATTAATTTTCATATATTTTATTTTTTTTTTTTTAATCGATTTCGATGAAATAAAAAAATGAAAATGAAAATGACGAAAAAAAAAAAAGTCAAACGATATTGGAAAAGTTAATGTTTATTTTTTAAAACTCTTTTGGAATAAAAATTCACTACGGTTCAAAGTTTTAAACTAAAAAACTTTTATCATGTTTTTGGCGAACTTATGGAGCTTATCCAGAAGAACATTTTTTACAAGTAATATATATTTTAATTTTCTTTAAAAAGTTTTTGTGTCTTTCATACATATTTTAAGAAATCTTTTGTATCATATAAATACATGCAAACTTTTAAATAGTTTTTTTTCACCATTATAAAATGCAGTAGCATAATACTGCATATCTCGATTTTTCCGAGCATGTAATTTGAAATTTCATGGTGTTGAAAATATTTTTTTAGTAATTCCAAGGAACGAAATTTTTAGGCGAAAACTTTATTCTACGAATTCAGATTAGATTGAAAAATAATTAATTCAATAATAATCTAACGATATTCAATGTAACCTATGTAACTGTTAATGGAATTTTATTCTTTCAAGAATAATGCTACCTGTTAATTAATAAAAACTCTTAAATGCTGAATAAATAAATAATTAAGCTAATTAGATTAAAAATCATATTAGTAACAAAAAAATTTTAGTGAAAAATAATAAAAACTAAATTCTTTAAATAATGTGATATAATTATGATAGTTAGTGATGGTAAAATGGTTAAATATTTTTATAAGATTAACTAAACGAAATATGATACAAATATTCAATCGCTTGCTTCACAACAGAAATGACTAATTCTCATTATTTAATTTTGTCAAATTGTAAAGCTGTAAAGAGTTTAATTTTGTTCATATAATTTATTTTAAAAATAACTAATTGAAAAAATAAATTAAAACAGGTTGATTAAAAATAAATGTTTTTATTTAATTAATGTTTGATTTAAATAAATTTAATTACAAAGTAAATTGCTGTTTAAAGTATTTATTAATAATTTAGTTTAGTAATATTAAACTTAAGAGAAATTCAAAGCCCTTTAAATATAAATTATTCCACTTTAAATAATGATTACAAATTTTAATTAAAATCTAGCAATAAAAATTCAATTGAAACTATTTCTTTTAAATTTATCAGCCAAAAAAAAAAAAAAAAATATCAACAATATTTTTAATGATGTATTTCAACATATTAATTAAGAGGAAATAATTTGAAATTTTTATTTAAACAAATTATTAATTTAATTTAGTTTTGAATTAAGTTTCAGGTTTCGAATTAAAATTTTTAAGTTTTGAATTTTAAATTACTTAAAAATTAATATAAATATTTGTTTGTCTAATTAACATAAATGTTTGTTATTACATTTGAAGTAAACAGCATTAAAATGTTAGCCTAGAACGATTTGATTTTTGTTAATAAAATCAAATTCATGAAATTCAATAATTATAGATAATTCAATAATTATAGATAATTCAATAATTATAGATAATTCAATAATTATAGATAATTCAATAATAAATGATGTTTAAATTTTTTAATACTACTTTAAGATCAGTTAAATGAAAAAATAATTTATATTTATAAAGTTAGATTGTATCTAAATAAGTTCATTAAATTAATTTCATTAATATATATGTCAGATATTTTTTGAAATTAATAAAATCATTTATTTTAATTTAAATATCCACAAAATGACAATTTATTTTTAAATTAGTTCATTGAGTTATTGTTAGAAAATTAATCCAAAATTTGGCAATTGAAGCAATCATTAGTGAATTGAACGATTATTCTTCTAAAAATTAGAAATTTTTAAAAGTGAAATATTTTATTAATTAAAAGATAAAATTTCGGTATTTCTTTATTATTAGTGGTTTAGAAATATAAATAAATAAATAAGGTAATAAATCGCTTTTGGCTATCATCTTGGCACCGATTAAATTAAAAGTGATAATGGCACAGCAAAATTTAAAGGAGATTTAGAATGCATATATGAACTTAAATGTAATATAAAAAATTATAAATTGAGATAATAAAATTGAGATTGAATATATATATTTATTTATTAATATATATTAATAATTTTTTATTACATATATAAATATATAATGTAATAAAAAATTATAAATTGAGATAATATATATATGTATATATATATATATATATATATATATCAATTTAAATTTTTTTATTACATTTAAACATATTTTGGAAATTTTTATGTCAACAATTTATGACATTTCTGTATTCCAAGAACGATGCAAAAATTACTGCAATGAATACTTAAAATAACTATCCTAACACTCTTATATTGAATTGAATAATTTATAGAGTCTTTCACATGTAAGTCTTGTAAATAAAATAAAGTTAAAAATGTAAAAATGCATTCAAATATTAAATTTAATACAATTTGTATTTGCAGCTATTTATTCTATGTAATTTTATTAAATTCAAAGATTAAGTTGAAAGTAATTTGTTAAGAAATGATTAGCAAATATTAGCTTTGTCTGAACTGTATTTATGCACAAAAAAATTAAATTACTCCATTTTACTTTGCGACTTTATGCAGTGTCAGCTATTTGATCAATCGCATCATTTTTCGAGCTTTTGGTTTTATAGATTGCTTTCGTGGTCGACCTGGCTTGCACATTTTTATTTTTCTCGTGTGACCAACTGCTGCCACAAATGTTTAAGAAGCATCTGTCAGCGTGTACTCCACATTCTATCTGTAGTTGTTTCGACCTGCAAAGGTCGCACAGACAATCGTTAATTTCACGAGGTCTCATTATACACGATACCGAATATCTGCTATCGAGTGGCAGGTTGTTCTCATTAGTACAGATCACTAATTGAATGTACACTGGTGTGCAAAACTTAAGCAACAGGTGGGTTTTTTGCCATAACTCCACGAGAAATCATCTGAGAGACATGACATTCAGAAATGAGGGAGAGTATTATGTACGTAAAGGATGACGAAAGTATCGGACTAAAAAGGAATACAATGCATACGGTATGGAATCAAACAAAAACAAACTTTATTGAACGCATAGTGATCCAAGATTGGAAGAACAACAAGCAGATGTTCCTTGCTATGGGATATGCCCTCCCCTCACTGCAATGGTTGCTTTGCACCGTCTCCGCATACTCAGAACCAGTTGGTGCAACATTTCTTGCGGTAGGAGTGCCCATTCCTCATTCAGCATCTGTAGTAATAAGTTGAATTTTGTCTCCGTCCTTCCTTTTATTCTACTGCTGATCTGTGCGCGCCGACATCATGCGTTTTGCTTACGCTCACGTCGCCTCCGACGTTTCGTTTCTGATATTTGCATACGCATGACGTTTCTACCGACTTACGTGTTCCTTGCACAGATCTCAAGACCTCCTTTTATGCAATTCCATGGCTATCTGCTAAATTTTTACATTGTTGCTTAAGTTTTGCACACCAGTGTAATATACCCACACTGCTGCATGTCTGCAGTCAAATTTGAATGATTATTTGTTATTATGTACTTGTCAAATACTCTTATGGGAATGAAATGCCAAATGGCAGAACTAAAATGTGGCAAATGCTTAAAAAAATGCTACAACTTAGGCCTTTCTGCAATAGTAACATTTCATAAGTTCAACCACTTCATTTTATTGCGAAGTCAAAACATTGGATTTTATTCTTATGATTCTGAGCTCGCCAAATAGCTGCTTATTTCTTCCTCGCTTTAGGCCAATATCTATACGGTTTTCGACTGCTGCTTTATATAATCTTTACATCTTTTTTTTTTTACAAAGATTCTATTTCTATGTATATTTAATAAAAGTAATAAAATACCGAGATCCTCCAAGGAACGGAACCTTCAACGATCCAAAAACATCAAAGAGGATTAAATCTGGTAAATGTTTGCTCAGGAATTTTTGTTCCGTCGGAAAGGGTTTAACTTGTTTGCACGGAATTTAATCTTTACAATCTTTTTTTTTTTTTAATGTATTTACGTCTGTAAGTGACATATCTCGATCCATTTCCTTAGTTTTCTATCGTTTTAGATCACATTCATTTAAGTCGTAATATTTTTGATGCTCCTTTTGAAATTCGATTACTTTTGCAGCAGTTTCTACTATTTACTCGAAACTGTATAAAAATCCTTTTCGTTTTGCCTTTAGGATTATATTACCATTCTATCAGAATAATTTTTGCTTTTCGTTCGGTAAAAATAACGGATCGGTTATTCATAGCAGCTTTTAATGTAAACAACATATTGATTGCTTTTTAATATGGGAAGGCACAAAACATTTTCAAGTCGATTAATATTTGTTCCATTTCTGGTCAATTTTCTAGCTGTAGATAAGACTCCTGCAATTTCAACAGTCTTATCTACAGCTAGTTTTATAAAGGTTTAGTTGGTAGCGCTATGGTAATTTTTTGAACACTTTAGGCTAATTAGACCGGGACCTACAGTTTGACATGGATTCCGAACCACTAACAAAACATCCATGCCACTGCCAGGATTCGAACCGGAATCCTATGGTACCAAAGTCCATAGCGCTAGACAATTGGTCACCAATCCGCAAATAATTAAAGAGTACACACAGTTATTCTTATAAAATATTCTTTTAATAGTACCAATGCGACGCATTCTTTAGTTGTCAGGATTCGAACCTGAAGCCTGTGATACAAAAGGGCAAAGCGCTAGCCAATTGGGCATCAAACCACTTATAATTATTATTATTATTCACATATGTATTATTATTTTTTATTAAATATTTTATTATTTATTATTTTTTTTTAAGTCGATTCTGATGAAATAAAAATGCAAACGAAGAAGACGATAAAAGAAGCCAAACGATAATGGAAAGTTAACGTTTATTTTATAAAAACTCTTTTGGAATATAAATTCAGTATGGAACAAAGTTTTAAACTAAAAAACTTTTATCATTTTTCGTCAAAGTTGTGGATCTTATCCAGAACAACATTATGTTTACAAGTAATATATATTTTAATTTTCTTTAAAAAAGTTCATGTGTCTCATGCATATTTTAAGAAAAGTTTTGTATCCTATAAATGTAATTATTTTTTTAAACAATTTGTTTTCTGTTTTTTTGTTCAATATTATTATATGCAGTAGCAAAACACTGCATATTTCGATTTTTCCGAGCGTGTAATTCAAAATTTCATGAAGTTGAAAATAATTCCTTTGTAACACCCACGTAAATGAAATTCTTAGGTGAAAACTTTTCGGTACGAATTCAGATTAGATTAAAAAATAGTTGATTTTAATTATACCAAAAAAAAATGTTACCTGAAAGTTAATTAAAGCGCTTATTTATTGAATAAATTAAGAATAAAACTAATTAGCATAAAAATATATTAGTAACAACAAATTTTAATGAAAAATAATAAAACTAAATTCCGCAAATAATATGATATAATTATGTTAGTAAGTGATGGTAAAATGATGTTATATTTTTATACGATTAACTACGAAAAATTTTACAAAATATTCCGTTATTTGCTAAATTTAAATAATAGAAATGATTAATACTCAATATTTAAATTTGTCAAATTGTAAAGCAGCAAAAAGTTTATTTTTATTCATAAACTTATTTTAAAAATAATTAATTAAAAAAAATGAATTAAAACAGGTTGATTAAAAATAAATGCTCTTATTTAATTAATGTTTGAATTAAATAAATTTAATAACTAAGTCAATAACAGTTTAAAAAATTTATAAATAATTTAGTTTAGTAATATTAAAACTAATTGAAATTCCAGTTAAATATAAAATATTTCATTTCAAATAATAATTACAAAATTAGATTAAAAACCAACATACATTAAAATTCATTTCAAACCATTCCTCTTAAATTTATCAGCCAAAATGAATAAATATATAAAAAATATTTTTAAAAATATACTGTAACGTATTAGTTAAGAGAAAATAATTTGTAATTTTTTATTTAAATAAGTTATTTAAAGTAATTTAATTTTGATTTAGTTTTAAGTTTTGAATTTTAAATTACTTGTTGTTGTAACATATGCCTTTATTGAAAAAAAGTCCATTACAATAAGGATCAGAGACAAAGAAGGAACAAGCAGAGCAAAGCAAAAATATATACAGCAAGACAATAATTCGGTTTCACACATCACAAAAGTCAAAGAGGAAGAGAGTAAATAAAGGAGGTAGACATTTTATTTCCTTCCGTGAGGCCCCTGCCATCCGAATATAACTGCAATACTCCTCCCTGGTGCTCAGCCTCCCTATTCAGTCCTGGGCATTTCAAAAGATGATCTGAATACATTGTTCCAGTTCTACGTATTCAGAAAGTGTTCGAGGCGAGGACAACTATCCTGTTTAGGTGATCCGCAAGACAATCGTGTCGGGTTCTTAATTGAAAGTTGGTAACCGCCTCTTTACATGGTCTAGTACTAAAGATTTTCCAGCTGTCTCGAATAGTGTGCCCCTTTTTGCCTTCAGATTTAGTTACGAGATTATCTTTTAGTTTCTTAAAAAATTTCTCTATGAATATATTTCTTGAAAGATTCTGGGGGAACTTGTTTCTTTTCATTATTCACATGGTTTCCTTTCTTTGCAAGTGAATCTGCTGCTTCGTTACCTTTAATTCCCACGTGTGATGGTATTCACTGAAATACAATTTGCTTGTATTTAGTTCTTAAATAATTGAGTTTAGTTCTTAAAGTTTGGCAGCCAGATTGTAACTGGGTGTGGTTGGGTGGGGATACTTGAAGGAGGTTGGAGAACATACAGCTTTATTTACACACATTAATACAGACACCACACACAAAGAATTAGAGACATTCAATATTTAACAAATTTAAAAACAAATAATTATAGATTCTTGAAAGGACTCCACTTCTAAACCGAATACCCGATGCTCAGCTACTCACAGCATGCACGAAATATACATCCTCTCCGGTTGAGAGTCTGTAAAAGAGAGTAAGTAAAGCGTTGGGATGCGCTAAATCGCAAGTCTCGAAAAAAAGAAAAACAACAGTTCTGGTTGGCTCATCGCAGAACTCTCTCTTTTCTTTCCCTAAAATATCCCTTTTAAGTAAATTCTTCAAGAGGAGGATGAATGTCAGATTCCCTCACTCTCATTGGAGTAGACATTTCTCTTCTCGTTATCTATCTCCCATCACGATGGAACAGCGCATGGTGTAGTCCATATTCAATCTGTAATTATTTCGACCTGTGAAGGCAGCACAAACATTCGATAATTTCCTGAGTCTCATTATACATGATACCGAATCGATACATGATGCTATCGAGTGACATGTTGTTTTCATTAGTACAGAACACTAGTTGTATGTAATATAACTACTCATAATATTACTGCTTGTCTGCTGTCCAATTTGAGGATAGGTTGTTATTATATACTTATCAAGTAACATACATTTCTCTTTCATGGGAAAAAATGTCAAATGCTACAACAAGCATTCTACAAATGATAAAAAAAATGCTACAACCTAGTTTTTTCTACAATAGTGAGGGTTCAAAAGTTCGACCACTCCATTTTTTATTCCATAATTAAAAAAATCGATTTCTCTCTTCTGATTGACTTGCCAAATTGCTGTTTATTTCTTCCTCGCATTACTCTAGGCCAGGGGTCGGCAACCTGCAGCTCGCGAGCCACATGCGGCACTTTGGATGTGAAGCTGCGGCTCTTTAGTTCCATACGCAAATATTATTTATTTTATCAAAAAAAAAAAAACACATTTAAAAATCGCTCTGAATCGATTAACGAGGATTAGGCACCGATTCTATCTCTCAGCCTTTTTGTCAGGTATATGTCTTCCCAAGGTAGGATTGCTACCGCTCTCGGGACAAACTAGAGGGGAAGATATAGCGAATGCCGGGCAAAAATGCCTTGAAGATCGATTTAAATAAAATCGTTTCAATAGCAACTGATGGAGCCAGAAGTATGACAGAAAAATAAAGGGGCAACAACGATTCTTCAGAGCAAAATAAACCACGAACTTCTTACGCTTTACTTCATAATACACCAAGAAGCGCTTTGTGCCCAAACATTTCCGACCCAAATAGTCGAGGTCATGAATTTGGTAATCAAGATTGTTAACAGAATCTTGTCAAAAGCACTCTACCATCGTCAGTTTAAAGAATTCTTAAACGAAATGGAGACTCAGTATTCCGACCTCCTTCTTAACAATAAAGTGCGATGGCTTTCCAAAGGTAAGGCGTTGAAACGTTTTTGCTTTGTGCTTGAATGAAATAAATACATTTCTAAATGAAAAAGGCATTAATCACCCTGAATTAGAGAAAACAAATGGTTGCAAAAATTTTTACTATATGGTATATATCACAGCGAAATTAAATGAGCTGAATCTAAAACTGCAAGGAAAGGAAACCTAGCCTATGTTCTGGTAGAAGAATTGGTTTGTTTTGAAGAAAAATTAATTCTTTTTGCAGAAGATATTCAGAGCAGTAAATTACTTCATTTTCAATTTCTAAACCAATATCGCCATAAGACCAGTGCAACTGTTGACACGAGGTACTTCGGCACAGATATAAAAAAATTAAAGATGAATTTACTGACAGATTTGAGCAATTCAAAACCACTCTAGCATTCATAGTAAATCCTCTCCACACAAATAGTAACGAAATCCACATTGAGCCATTTGGAATGGATACTGGATCTCTAGAAATGCAATTGATCGATTTAAAAGTAAAGCTTTGTGGAGTGAAAAATTTATAGAGTTGAAAAGCAAGTTGGAAGAGTTGGAGGTCCAGAAATGTAACGCGACAAAAGTGGACAGCTTTAAAAGAAATGCCGCGAGTTGAGGCACTTATATTCAATGCATCGAATAGTCTTCCAGATTGCTACAGTAACGTGAAGAAGTTGGCATTTGGAGTGCTGACTATCTTCGGATCGACATATTCGTGCGAGCAAGCGTTCTCTTGCATGAATAGAATTAAAAGTAAAGTAAGAAGCCAATTAGCAAATGAAAATTTAGAGTCGGGTTTGAAACTTAAAACAACAAGTTATGAGCCAAATTTATCCAAACTTTCTAAAACCATGCAAAGCCAACGCTTCCATTAAATTTGTTTGCTCAAATGTATGTTATTGGGTTTTTATTTTAAGTACAAGTTAAATTGTTTAGTAAAGTTTAAATTTTCTACTTGAATAACCATGCAAAGCCATCGCTCCCATTGAATTTGTTTGCTCAATTGTTTGTTATTGAAGTACAAGTTAGTGTTGTAAGTAAATGCTTATTTGTTTTAATTTTTTACTTAAATAATAAGTAATTATCTAATAATGCCATATATACATTATCTAATTTGTTGTGAAAAACACTACTTACATATGAATAAATAGATATTTTTCTTATGAATAAATAGATTTTTTAACAAAAACTTTATTTATGCGAGTACTATTTATTGTTTGACAAGAAAAAATGTTCTGGCTCTTTAAAAACTTTGAAATTTTGTAAATTGTAATTTTTGACTCTTCCGACTCAAAAGGTTGCCGACCCCTGCTCTAGGCCAATATCTGTACGGTATTCGACTGGTGCTTTAAAGGCATTCTTCACTTCATCCTTTTTACAAAATCTTATTTCTATGTAGCGTTAATAAAAGTAATAAAATATCGAGATCCTCCAGGGAACGGAACCTTCATCGATCCAAAAGCATCAAAGAAAATTAAATCTGGTAAATGTTTGCTCTGGGATTTTTGTTGCCATCGGAAAGAGTTTAACTTGTTTGCATCGAATTTAATCTTTACAATCTATTGAGGTATCTGCGTCTTCAAGGGACAAATTTCGATCCATTTCTATCGTTGCAGATGACATTCATTTAAGTCGCCATATTTTGATGCCCCTTTTGAAATCCGATTACTGTTGCAGCCGTTTCTGCGACTTACTCGAAACAGTACAAAAATCCTTTGAGTTTCGCCTTTAGGATTATGTTACCATTTTATTAGAATCATTCTTGCTTCTCGTTCTGTGAAAATAAGGGATCGGTTTTTCATCGCAACTTGAAGGTGGACGGCAGATTGCTTTTTAATTTGGGAAAGCACAAAACATTTTCAAGTAGAATCATTTTTGTTACTGTTCGGTCTGGTATTGTCCTGCTGTCAATTTCCTATTCCAGTATTTTCAGGTCTTATCAACAACTAGTCTTATGAAGGAATTGTTTAATTCTCAGAGCATATGTGAGATTGCTCTGTTATTCAAGCACCAAGGCATTTAGTTATGGATATCGTTCAGACATGTCGCTATTGTAGCATTTTTTTTTTCTTACGGAAAGAGTTTTGGCTTTTCATTCCTAGGAGAAAGGAATGCATGTTATTTTACAAGTACATAATAACAAGTCACTCAAATTCGGCATCAGACAAGCAGTATTGTGGTTGGTTATATTACATGCAATTAGTGTTTTGTACTAATGAGAACAACCTGTCACTTAAATCTAATATCAGATATTTGGTATCATGCTTAAGGAGACTCTGGAAATTAGCAAATGTCTGCTAGATCTTCGCAAGTCGAAACAGCTGCATATTGATTATGAAATATACCATGAGTTGTACCATCGTGTTGGGTGATAGACCATGGGTTAAGAAATGTCTACTCAATGAGAAGTGAGGAAGCTACCCTTTGACGTAGACTCGAGAACTGAAAATCTCCGACCTACGTGGAACTATCCTTGTGATTTAACTGCACTGGTAAAATTTATATTTTTAATTTGTATTTCTTTGTATAATAATACAGAGTTCATTATTTGTATATATATATATATATATATATATATAGTGTTTGTATATAAAAATTAAAGTGTTCCCATGAATCTAAAAGGGGCCCTCTGATTAAAGAAGTTATAGGTTTAATGTAGGCCGAAATGCCTACACTGTAGACGAAAATTCTGAAGATTTTCCAATCACTGAACTTTTATTTTAAAGATACAGCCTTTATCTTAAGAGCATTCTGAAGAATTATGCTCGATCTTTTGGTTAGTAATTACATGTTAAATTTCTGAATATTACGTTATCACTCACGTTTTTATTTTGGTTTGACTTTCATTCTTCTTAGCTTAATTTTGGTCATTAATTTACTTTTTGTAATGTAATAAAAATAATTTTTTTGATGTTATTTCAATCTTTTGTTGCTTCCCATTCTTCCATCTAAAAACAAAACTTACTTATCAATATTATCATGATCTGTTTATGCAATTAAAGAGAACGTTTTATGGATAATAATAATGTTAAAAATACCACACGTTTTAAAGTGAATGATCTTTTAAACCATAATTTCTAAACACATATATGGCCTTAATGCCAACATCAATTGGAGATAATTTATTCAAATTATGATGGTTACTATAAATAATGGGGAACAAAACTGTTTTCCTTTTCTTGAGAAAACAATTTGAATTTATAAAGGACTGCATCTAAAAAGTCCTTCAAGAGAAATACTGCACTTAGAAAGTCACTTAAGCTGTAGACATTGTCAATCAATGCATTGATATTTGATGTCTCTGTACTGCATCGAAAGCTTGCGAAAGAGGGTTAATTATTACCCGTCATCGGATAATATGTAATTTTCTCTATGTCCCCAGGGCGTTAGATGATCCAGATGAGTATTGCGAAAGACACATGCCTCCCACCTCCACCTTGAAAGAGATTTCTCCATTGACGGGTCCTCCAATTACCAGATCTTGACATAATTCTAAGTACAGGACATGTCACCTGAAGGACGGTAATTCCCTTTTCGAAACTAAGTTGTTGTATTTAGGAATCCAGTTCAATGCTTTGCCTTCAAACTATTCAGCTCAAATCAATGTAAGGCTCTGTTCATTTCAGGTACTATTACAATAGATTGCAGTAAGACGACTCGACGTAATGTAAATTCGACCATCAATTAACTTGATAACATGTTTTTATTTAGATGCTTAATTAAATAATCAGGTGGATTATGGAACATAAATTTATTAAGAAACATAAATTTATTTCTCCTGTAGCCTCACTTGCCTTCATTCGAATTTTATTCATGCACCCGTATTAAGAAAATTTCAATTCATCGTTTAAGAAACATTCACTATGGAGAGCAGGGTAGAGTGTTCCAGAAATTGTTAGTTAAAGAATTTGAAGAGTTATCAACGTACATATAGCTTCGTTTTTTAATCAGATTTTGAGCATTTACACTTTAATATTTTGACAAATTTATTATGAGAATGTCACTTCATTTTGAAGCAATATTCACTATGGAGAGCAAGGTAAGATCTTCTAAAAATATTAATTAAAGAATTTGAAGAGTTATAAAAATTAATACTTTCTTCATTTAACTTCGCTTGCATTCATGAGATTTTTGTGCATTGACTGATTAGTGATTTGAGTTATTTACCCTGCTCTCCATAGTGAAGTCCATTGTGTGAGTAACATTTACTGTGTAGAGCAGGGTAACATCTTCTAGAAAATATTTAATTAAAGAGTTTGAAGAGTTATAAAAAATGAATATATTATTTATATAACTTAATTTTCTTTTATTAGATTTTTAAGCATATACTCGTTTTATTTTGATAACTTTATTATCAGAATGCCACTTCATTAAGTACTATGGAGAATAGAGTAACATCTCCTGAAAGATAAAAATTAAAGAATAAGAGTTAAATAAAATTCTTCATATAGCTTCGTTGGTTCGGATCAGCCATTTATTCGTTAACATTTTGAAACATTGTTGTATAACGCTTATGATAGGATAACGTTTCCACTGGGTAAATTAGTTAGAAATGTGTTTAAGCCCATTATTATTCTTTCATCAAATCGTGGTCAGATTTGAGCTCGTTATTTATGCCACTTCATTGTACTTTACTATGGAGACATCTCCTGAAAGATAAAAATTAAAGAATTATAGGAGTTAAATAAAATTCTTCATATAGCTTCGTTTTCTTTCATCAAATTTTTGAGCATTTATTCGTTAACATTTTGAGAATTTTACTATGATTATAACGCTTTATATGTAAGAAACATTTACTATGAATACCAGGATAATGTTTCCTGGAAGATATGAATTAGAGAGTTAGAAATGTGTTTAAAAACATTATTATTCTTTCATATAGCTTCACTTGCTTTAATCAGATTTTTGTAGAGGAACTCGTTAAAGACTTGGTAACGTTGTTATGAGAATGTCACTTCATTGTGTGAGTAACATTTACTATGCAGAGTAGAGTAACGTCTAATGAAAGATAAAAATTAAACAATTATAAGAGTTAAAAAATTTCTGTATACAGCTTCATTTGATTTCATGAGAATTTTGCCCATTTATTCATTAACATTTTGAGAATTTTATGATGAGAATAACGCTTTATTATGTGAGCAACATTTACTATGTAGAGAAGGATAAAGTTTGCTGGAAAATATGAATTAAAAAGTTAAATAGGTTCTAAGAAATATTAATTATTACTTCATATAGCTTTACTTGATTTAATCAAGTTTTGATCCACGAACTCGTTAAAGACTTGACAACTTTATTATAAGAACGTCACTTCAATAAAAGAGCCACATCCCGTATTTAAACTAGGGTAGCGTCTTTTAGATAAAACTAATTTGAATTCTTCGGAAAATAAAACAGGAGAAAACTTCCCACATATAGTGGTAGTTCATTCAGTCGCAAATATAATTTAGTCAAAGCGAGTCCCGCAGCATTGACAATAATGGACAACAACAGCAAAAAATCCAACTTTATCCCTTCATACCTTATCAAATTATGTATTGGATGCAGCTAACTTAGATTGACGTTTGAATAAGACTAAGAACTTGTTTAACGATATTTTGCCGATATAAGACCATTTTAAGTGTCCCATTTTTTTTTTTTCTTCTTCCTTTTTTTTTTTAAATCGTAAATATCAGAAAATTACATAATTTTTTTTTTTATTTCATCAATCGATTCTTTATTTCTTTGAATACCAAATACAGTTTGATTCGAAGCTTTGCGTGGATATTTTAACTCATATTTGATCGATTTTACTAAATTGCAGTATCCGAAATTAATAACATTCGGATAAAAAAATGGGCAATACTGTTATTGATGAATATCAATATCAATCTATTATTGATGTAAAATTTAACCGTTATTATGTTAATATATTTTATTTATGTATTTATTTTACATCACCAAGTCTATGAACAGCATAACAGCATATAAAATTATATAAACCATGGAAAATTCGCAAACCACTAAAAGTCACCAAATTGGCCTAAAATTAATTTATTTCAAATTGGACAATTTTTTTCACTAATATCGATCCGTTTTCAAAATGTGTTTTAGATGATCTAATCTTAGTATCATAAGTTTCCCTGCCAAATTGCAAAATAGAGATCGTTTGGATTTGGCGATTTTTGATATGCCAATTGCGGAATAAATTGCCAAATATAATTAATTCGATTTAACACAAACAATTAGTTGGATTTTGAACAGTTTTATTTATTTACAAATTAAGATCTGATTTATTTATCACGTAAATTATTTTTATTGTCATGCAATTTTTTGAGTATAATAAACAGCATTATTAGAGAAGCACATATTTCTTAACTTATGCCTCTCAATTTTAAAAAAAATTGTGTGTAAATTGATGATTGCATATATATATATATATATATATATACAATCCTCAATATACAACATATACATATATTAAACACAACATTTCACCATTTGAGAAAATAGCCTTCGTACTTTGCTTGACACTTTGACGAATTAGCGTTTCAGCTTGATGCCATTGTAATAAAATCAGCAAACAAAAGAAAATAGCGCAGAATACCTTATATTATTCATCTATAAAAATCTGTTATTTCTGATAATAAGGGAGATTTAAATGAATTTAACTTTAAAAATATGCATGTTAAATTCTATTACAATTGGAAATTTAATATATTTAATTTGAAAAATATTTATTGTATTTTTATTAATGATGACATCCATATCAAAACATTGACAAAAGGAAAAAATAAAAATATCTTTATTCTCTTGTGGCAAAATAAAAAAATATCATTAACATAAAGATAAAACTTTTTTTTTAACTAATTACATAATTATATATATTAGAACAACATTTAAAGAGTTAAAAAACTATTGAAATAATAAACGTTTGGGATTTTAAAATGAAAAATATCCTTAAAAACAAACAAAAAAAATATATTCTTACTGTTCTACCAGGTATTCAATAGACAGATAAACATACGCGAAAACGGACGAATCGATTATTTATTAGGGGCGTTACTCATATACACCCTTCGTAAAATAATTTTGAAAGAAAAAATTTTAATTTTTGTTGTAGCATTTTTTTATCTAATTTTTCTTTCAATATTATGCAATTCAAAATTTTAATTGTTAAAGATGAAAACTATTTTTATTGTAATAAAAATTCTTTGAATTGCCTTTTTTTTTCTACTACACTGTTGTATTTTATTATTGCTAATAGATAATCAGACGATCTACATCTGTATTAATGAAAGCAGTATATTACTTTTTTAGAATTTTTAATTTGATTTAACACAAACAATTAGTTTGATTTTGAATAGTTTTATTTATTTACAAATTAAAATCTGATTTATTTATCACCTAAATTATTATTTTATTTATTTACTTATTTATTATTATTATTTTTTTTTTTGCCATATTTTAGTATAATAAGCACCAAGCTGAGAAAAGTAGATATTTCTTAAAATACTTTTTAAATGTCTAATTTTAATAATAAAATATATGGGTCTTATTTAGTTAATTAATAAAAAAAATAATTTATTCGTAATTTTTGGTTATTCTTCATATAAAGAATTAATAAAAATAAAGTAAAGTGTTAGTTTTTTTTTTTTTTTTTTAATTTTAAGAAAAACAAATAATTAAGAAGAGAATTTTACACAGAAATACGCTTCTTTCCATATAAATAGATTAAATTTACAGAAAATTAAAATTTTTAATTCAATTTTAGATTTTGAAATACTTTTCCTGGTAAATAGTTTCAAAATTCTACATTTTTTCCAACTAAAATAATTCCAGTGTAATTCCATTTCCTAACTGGCTCTCTGTGACACAGGTTTTGGGTTCGAGTCCCGGCGATGCCATAAATGTTTTTAGTGGTTTGGAATCTACTTTAAACAGTAGGTTCCTGTCTAATATGGCAGTTGAGCGTTTGGCGTTTGCTCACAACCCTACCCCGTAAAAAGAAAAACATCTCTCGTCTATTAATCTGCCAGCAGTATATTTGTCCCTTTACTGAATCTAGTAAATGATAATTTTTTTTTTTAATTTAGGGAACCTAAATATTTTTTTCTTCTAATGCAGCTGACAAACACTTAGACAGCTTGGTCTTGGATGCCTTAAGGCAAGCGCTACAAAAACATTACTCACTTTGCATTACCCAAGGGGCGCGTGTAACTTGAAGATAAGCCATGAACGCGGAGTCACAATGCCCCCAACGCTCTACGATCATATTCGACCGGGACCTACGGTTTAAAGTGGATTCCGAACCACTACAAACATCCATGGCACCGCCGGGACTCGAACCCGAAACCTGTGGTACCGAGCGCCAGAGCCATTCAGGCCCTGGGAACCTAGATATAAAATAACTGAAAAATAATTATAAAAATATTTTTTATCTGAATATTTTAAGTTATTCAATGTGTTAATTCAATTATTATCATTATTATTATTATTATTATTATTATTTTTTTTTTGGAATTTACCAATTTTAGGAAAAACTTCTTACCTGCTTATTGAGGTACCAAACGTTATTTTTGAATTAGCATTTCAAAAAAAAAAATTGTATGTTGTATTAACCCCCAGGGATTAGAGATTCTAAAATATTCGCAATTTTTAATTTTAAGCAGAATATTCATGCAGTTTGTAGAAAATTCTCTAAAAAATTCCTGTATCTTTAATACAAGGAAATAAATTACTAAATGCCTTGAAGAACTAAAAATTGTTTCGTTGCTATAGAAATTTTAAAATTGAAATTTAAAATTGTATTGTGTTGTAAAATATAAATTTTTGACAATGCATATTTTCTGAAAGTTTCATATATTTAATTTGTATCTCTCGGCTATAATTTTATATTTTATGTTGACATTGTTCATACAACTTTAGAAGGAAGTTCTTAGAATCTTTTAATAATCCATTGAAGATTTTTCCAACAACTATTTTTTATTTTATTGTCTTTTTAAACGATATATTTCATTTATCCTCATAAGAGATAATATTTCTATAATTTACATATAAAATAATGGAATCAAAATCATTAAATTTCCAATTCGTAATCTGATGCTAATAGGTGTAGATAGCTGGCAGGAGTGATGAAATCGTATATGGTTCTGGAATACGTTGCAGTCACTATTATCAGAAACGAGAAGACATAATGGTGATTGTGTCGTCAGGCTGCTTTGTGGGAGCTTTCTCTCACTATTTTATATAGAACTTTAATTCTTGACAAACTTAATTTGGATACATAGTATTTTTATTGTTAAATCACAATGAAAACTATTATGTATTAGTTAGATTAGTATAATATGAAAAAGATTAATCATAACAAAAGGAATTATTTTTGCAATAACATAGGGATTCTGTACGATTATAGGCAGCCTGATGGCCGAGTGACTAGAGCTCTGCCTCAGGTATCGCGTTCGAGTCCTGGGGGTTTTAAACCATAGATATGTGTCTAATATGACTATATTACGTAGGGATGACAACCCTATCTCGTAAAGGGAACGTCTCGAAATCCGCCAGTAGGCAGACGGCCTAGGCCCATCATGGGGTTGTTGCGTCAATGAATAAAAAGAAGTATGATTCCAGAAAAAGAGGTCAAGTAAATAAAAACAAAAGGGTATATTATGAATCGAAACGAGTTCGATTCCCATTGCAGCATTGTTTAGTCAGCGCTTTGAAAGTGAGTAGATTCCGTGAGGAATGCCAGAATGCTCGAGATCGAAAGTCTTGCATGAGCTCGAATTGCATGGCGAAAATTTATTTCTGTTCAGTGAACCTCATGATTTATATCTTTCTCAAATAGTTCACAGATGAATGACGAGGGAGGGCATTTGTGTGTGGTATGAGAGAAAATTTTGAAAACATCTAGCAAGGATCTGACTCATGGTTCAGTGGCAATGCTCACCACTGGAGAGCATTAGGACGGAGGTTCCATCCGCTGGAGGCATTGTTGTAGATACTATTTCAAAAAATTTGGAGACTTGAGGGCGTTTGTGATGTTCAGTATCTTGTCTCCTTAGTCTAACTTGTGGGAGCTTTCCGGGTTTTCTCCCATACGATACACTCATGCGGGGCAGTTCCCCCTAAATGTTCTCCCGGAAAGCACTTCCCTTCTTCTTCAGCAATTCGAAGCTAATTCAAATTTCTACCTACGGGTGCTCCATCACAACAGAAGCTCTCAACATCCCTGTAACTCGTTCCATGAGACCAAACCGGTTCGTGGAGTTTGTCTAGATGTTTATGTCGACCAAGTGGGATGAAGAACGAAAATTTCTTACAAGGAGTCTGACTGCCGATGAGAGATCCTTACAAACGCTGTCTAAGTTTCTGTCCAGTTTATTGTCCTTTTGAAAGCAGTGACTGTTAAGGGATCTGACTTCGAGCTTTCGTCAACGCAAGCTATGCATGTTATAACTTGGCCACAGTTCGTACATGGGTGAAATTTGTGCAGATTTTTCTGAAGCGATATGTAAATGCTAGATAGTTAAACCTGAAAATTGATAGAAAAGAAAGAAGAAAGCAATATTTCTTATAAGGTTACAATGTTCCGTTTCGAAATAAAATTGCTAGGAACATAATTAAATTTTGAAATATTGTTAAAGCATGTTTAAGCTTTGAAAAAGGTTTTTGTCCTGTCACTTTATTTATTTTTTTTGTTACAGAATTATGTTATAATATAATTCAAAAGTATTCAAGCAAGATTATTTACGCCCAATAAAATGGGACAGCGAATAACAGGTAGTTATGAGAACCTGGGTTTTTTCTATTTGAGCTGTAATGTTGTATTACATTATGCAATGTTAGCATTTGAATGTTTTGATGTTTTTTAACATTTGTCACTGCCTGGTGTCCCATTGGCCAGCCCTTTGACATTTGGTACCACAGGCTTCAGTTTCAATTCGTGGTGGTGGCATGGATGTTTGCTAGTGGTTCCGAATTCACGTTATTCGGGGCCCGAATGGCCGAGTGTCTAGCGTTCGGTGTCACAGGTTTTCTTTTTTTTCGGGTCCTGGCGGTGACATGGATGTTTGTTATGGTTCGGAATCCACTTTAAGCCGTAAGTCCCAGTGTCATATGTCTGTAGACCGTCACAGAGCCCAATCAGAGTTCTCACCGACCTCATTCCCAAATTGTATAGTGGCAACGAAGTTCTAAGCACAGTGATGTGATGTGGTGGGATGTAGTAGCAGTATAAATCCATGTTATTCTGTAGGTCCGGGTCTAATTAGCTTAAAGTGTGCAAAAAAGGACCGTAGACCGACAAACCTAAATTATAAAAATGAAAAAAAAATGGCCGACTTAAATGAGTCAATAAATACTATCATTTTGAAAATAAAAACAACACTGCCATCTTGATAGAAGTTTTGTTTGGTTTGTTGCCATTTTATGTAATTTCCAAGAGTGAAAATAAACCTATTTTTGTTTGTTTTTCTACATTTATTAAGTACAGATTGAAAATGGGTTTTGTCAAATTTCATATAATTCCAACCAAGAATAACTGTTTTATATGTATCGTACTGTATCGAACAATTTTTCTTAAATAATGAGAGATTTATCAAGAATATTAAAAATATCAAATAGATATCTAGAAAAAATCAAAGAAAAGAAATTCTACTACACCAATATCATGGAATTCAACTGGAGATTAAGGGCCTCCTCAAAAATATAGAAGTCATAGATAGTACCTTTTAAGATACTAAATCTTATGCTACAATGATAGATTTCATAATTACAAAAAATTATGTCATCAAGTAAGAAAAAGCTAAATAAATTGTCTAATATATTATACGCTATTACGACCCGTTCACACCGAAGCGTCAGAAATCGCTTTACGCCTATGAAGTTCCAGTTACTTCTACTAGATGGCTCAATCCAAGTCACATGACGCAGCAAGCATTTGAGAGTTGAAAGTGGGTCAACTCGAAGCGGTGGATTTCAACCTGTTTCAGGCGAACGCGGGAAGCTAATGATTGGTCAACGCTTCAAGCTTCAACGCCTCACGCCTCGGTGGGAACGAGCCTGATAGACTGTCATATTTGTATTAGAAGCAGCCAGTTACACTTTACGTTGTGGTTTCAAACAGGATGATAGGTATATACGAAGCACAAACAATGTTGAAAACAAGATTTTCCTTGTATAAGCCTGACAATAAGCCAGATAAACATGACATATCAATAGAATGGAATGACTTTCCTTTAAGCCCTAGGAGAACTAGAGAGATTGCTGACTTAGCTCGTTGCGAATTGTATTGCTGTATAACGAGCTCCATGGACTACATTGAAACTGTTAGAAACTGTGCCTTTGCGGTGAAAATGTACTCATATCGAAGTGAACAGAACTCAAACATAACGATAACTACTAAATCCCATAGAGATCTAATAGATTTATATAACATTTTGTAAGTTATTTATAATAATAATAATAATAATAACACCATTTTAGTAATTCACAGTGCTTTTATTTATAAAGTAGAGGTCTTCGAAAATACGAGATAAAAATTCTATTTATTGTAAATACCCAAAAAGTTATTAGATAGATTGATAATAATTAATAATAACAATGCCAGTTAACAACAAACATCGATTAAACTGCTATTAAACAATTAATTTAACTAAATCCAGTTCCCAAATTCCGCATATAATCATAAAATATTCAGAATCCTATTTCTAGTACTTAAATTGATTACGATGTTAGTTAATGACAACATTATATTTTTATATATTGTTGTCTATATATATATATATATATATATATATTCATATAAATTTCAAATTTTTCGAATTTTTCTACATAAATTTTTATATGCACCGATGGATTACGCTATGTTATTGTGTAGACTGCAGGTTGGACAGCCATATTGTAACAGTGTGATTGGGTAGAGATACTTGAGACACAGTTTGAAGGACAGCAGCTTTATTGACACACGCACAAATCAACATATAAAATTAAAGACATACAATATTTAACACATTTAAAGACAGATAACGTTCGTGGAAAGACTCCACTACTTCCTTATACGTTCGTGGAAAGACTCCACTTCTAAGTCGAAATCACGATACTTAAGTACTCTCGGGATATGCAAAATTTTTCCTCTTCGGGTGAGAGTCTGTAGGCCAACTAATACGCCGGAGTGAGCTAAATATATTTTCTCTCGGGATGAAAGATTATAAACTAAACGCTTCTCCGCGAAAGGTCAGGTTGGGCTGTACTTCCTCTCGGGTGAGGGTCACGAGGTCGATTGACCATTTCTCCTTAATTCCACAGGGGGCGCTCTCGCCAGCTGCTAGGAGGAAGAGTGGTTATAATTGTTTAGTTACATGAAAATTATTTACAAAATTATTGCATGAAAACTATTTTAATTCATTCTGTTTTCATTCATTCATTAATTTTTTAATTCATTTATTCATTTTAATTCATTTAATTTGAGACAATTATTCATTGTCTCTCATCTCTTATAATAATACAAAAGAAGTTTTGCAAAAATGTTTTACGCATTTTTATAACATTCTTTCTTTACGGAAAACCAAAACCATTAAAGAAAATTTAATAAGCATCGAAGCGAAAATGAGTAAACATGACAAAAATATTCTCAAATGAAAATTTTTTATGAAAAACAATTTCAAAAGTTTACGCTGGATGTTTATCTTTTATATTTCTGAATAAATTTATTTTTCTAAAAAGGATTTAAAGAAAATTTACGAAATAGATGCATACATTGAAAGCAAATATTTTGAAGCTTTTCAAACATCATACCATAATAATAATGAAGCTGATGTACTCGAGTCTCTATTTGAATAAAGAAATGGAGATGTCTTTGGACTTGTACGTTAATCATGAAGATTCAAAACATTTTATTTGCATGGTAAACACAAATTTTCTTGCATAGAAATAATCTGTTATTGACATTGAAAAATAGTATTCAATTTATTATTTTTCGAAGAAAAAATTTTCCTTTCAAAATCAGATGAATAGTAGAAAATATGCAATATAATAGCTTATTATGATTGCAATAACATTTAAAATATTTGATTTAGTCACCGAATGCAAGAATAAAAGTTTCTAGAAAATAAAAATAAAAATATTAATTTTTTTTTTTTTAACTTTTATATTATTTTACTTTCTAACACCCACGTTTATCAAAATAATTAGAAAATAGGAAAAAATCAAAAGGTTATAATTAGACTGTTTGAAGTTTTCAATTACTGGCTTTAAATTGAATCGCAATTAAGTTTTGCATATTTTAATGACATTGTATTAAAATAATGGAAAGAATGTGTAATTTGTATTTATTCAACTACAAAACCTTTTTATCCTGTTGGAAAAAATATACCGTGAAAGATAATTTTCACCTTTTTTTATTCATATGTAAAAAAAAAATTCTTTTGTTAATTCAATTTAATTTTGTACATAAACATCAAAATAACACTTTTTCATTTTTGTGTAACGTTTATTTAATTTACTGAATTAGCATTACATTGTTATTTTAATTAGCCAAATGCTGTTTCATTCAAAAGATTTTTTTGTAGTCTATTAGTCTTTATTTCAAAATGTGACAAACAGTACAATGAAAGAGAATGTAAATCAAAATGCAACTTTTTTTATTTTAAATTATTTAACGGCCAATATTAGGAAAAATTTTAAGGTTAGAATAAGCAATAAAACTTTAAGCCTTTTTTTTTCAATTCCTTCTACTAGCCCACACTCTCCCTATATATATTTTGTTCAAATTTTCAACCATTCATAAAATACTTTTTATTCATCCACTCAAGTTCAAATACATTTTTTTTTAATTTGTAGTGGATGACACTTGATGTTAATACAGTTTTATTAAATATTAATTCAGTAATTAAATGTAATTAATTAATTTTAGTTTTTTTAGATTTAAGTTACATATATCTACCAATAGATGGCGCCAAGATAAACATAAAAATGAATCAAAATTATTTATAAAGGACTTCTCTGCAATGTAGTGAAAAAAAAAAAAGGAATTGATTAAAAAAAAATTTTTTTTTATATTACTTGTTTAAAAAAATCACAAATCCTATTTGATGCTCCAAAATATCATGCTCTGAAATTCAAAAGATATTAGGTTGGGGAAAAAGAAATTCATTATTTTTACGTGAACTTCAAGACTTTATTTAACATGTTTCCGATTGCCAGTTTATTTAACATGATCAAATGCGCACCGTTTTGTTCTAAAATTTGTTGCCATTTTAAAAGTTGCTTCATAATTCCTCTCCCATAGAAGTCTTGATTTTCATTGGCGAAAAACTCTAGCAATCGATTTTTACAATCTTCTCTGGATGCCAATTTCTTATCTCCAAGGAAGTTTTTCAATGCAAAAAAACATGGTAATCGCTTGGTGCAGGTTCTGACTATATATGGATGCATCAAAACTTACCAACCAAGATCCCGGTTTCTGGCGAGTTATTACAGTCGTATGTGGTCTGGCGTTGTCGTGGTGGAATACAACATCTCACTTGTTGGCAGATTCTGGCCAATTCTTCAAACAGTCCAGTTGCTGACAGTAGATACGTCTTCGCAGATGGAAATTCTATCCATTTTTTCAATTCCTTCTATTAGCTCACACTATCCCTATATATATCTTGTTCAAATTTTCAATCGTTAATAAAATCAAATGAAATTAAATCAAATTAAAATCAAATTTTCAATCGTCAATCAATCGTTTTTATTCATCCACTCAAGTTCAAATATATTTTTTTTTAACTGATTGTTAAACTGGTGGAAAACACTTGATGCTAATACAGCTTTTTCAAATATTAATTCATTCATTCAATTTAATTCATTATTTTAGTTTTTTTTAGATTTAAGTTTCATTTATCTACCAATAGATGGCGAATTATGTAAGAAAAATGTTCTTTATTTATAAAGGACTTTTTGCAATAGAGTGGAAAAAAAAAGTAGGAATTGAATTGATTTTTTTTTTTTTTATATTACTTGTTTAACAATGGATTTAATTAAAAAATATGGATATCTATTGTCATCAGACTCAAATGTTTAGTAAAAAACACATTATCCTCTGAAATTCTCATAATATATTTTAAATTAATATGTTTGCCATATTAATATAATGTATCTCAAATCTTAATAATATATGTTATATTACTACTATGCAAATTTTACGCAATTTTCAGAAGACTTTGAAATATCTTAAAAAAAAAAAGAAAAAAATTACACTCATGTCTATAAATTAAGGATAATGAAGTTCAGGCAAAGAAAGAGATTTAAGCAAAACAAATTTGACTTATTTGTAAAGTCTATTTATTAAACAAAAGGTAAAGAGCAAAAAAAGATGCTATATGTTTGAAAATTAATAAAAATTGCCATTTTTACTCCCTGGAGCAAATTTTAAAAATTCCTCTTTACAAAAAACAGTATAACATGGTTAATATGATGGTTAAAAGTATGTCTCCCGCACGATGCAATACAGGCCTTACAACACTTCATGCTGAGTAACAAATTATCAATCTGATCTTGGGGAATATTTGCAACTCATCAGAAAAATGCCTCCGAAGTTCCGGTTGACAGGTGGGAGGTTTGACGGGCTGCAATTCATCAGAACTTATCCAACCAAGCTCCCGGATTCAAGTATGCTGGCCAATTACGGGTGATATCCTCTAATTGAAGGCATTCGTCCTACAATGTTATACAGGACACGTTGTCATCCATAAACAGAAATTCTGCACCCATGGCGCCCCAAAACAAACCATGTTGTTCCAGAATACATCCCGATAGATGTGGCCTGTCATTTTTCACTCTGAACATCAATTAGTTCCGGAAACAAGAATAATTCCTCCCCAAATGAGCCATCATGCACCACCGTAACTGTCGTTCAAATTTTCTCTTTAATAACGTTACCTCGTTTTCCCATTCAAAGTCCACTCGAAATCAGACTGCAAATTTTTAAACCTGGACTCGTCGGAAAACATCCCAATGTTAATACTGTTTTTCAAATGCATGCTCTCTTCCATTAATCGCAAAGTGATTTGCGGTAAGTGGAACACATCTGACAGGCCTTATAGACCATTTAAGTTTCTGTATCTGCCAATAAACTGTCGTACCGGTAGCTGAAGAGAGCTGAAAATGATGCTGTGCTTCTGTTTCTTTTGGCAGTAGCTGCTAAATACCGGTCCTCATTCGGCGTTGTAAAAAAGCTCCGCGTTGTGACTTCCAGCTGGGTTTTTTATATTCCTTGTTTAACAATGGAAAAATCATCCAAATGCTTCCTTTGTGCCACAACTATTGTTATCAGCACTGAAATGCTTTAAAGCGCTTGTAAACAATTTTATTCTTTGAATTCCTTAATATATTTTAAACTCTCGCCATTGTGACGTACTATCCGCGCCATCTGGTGGTTTCCTGTAATTTGCATATTCTTCTTCAAGATGTGTTTTGATAATTCTACAGGTGAAATTTTTATTTTAGAGTTCAATTTCTGTGTGATTCTGAATTATCTTAAAAATGGACATGAAAATTATTTATAAAGGACTTTCTTCAATATAGTGAAAAAAAAAAGTAGGAATTGAATTGATTTTTTTTTAATATTACTTGTTTTTGTGTTAATTGGTGCGGCACCCAAACGTCAAGCTTCGTTTTGAATCCAGCTTTGTGCAAAGAGTTTAGAGATGGTCGAGGGCGATGCTACGACTGCTGACATGCCGGTCAACTGTGATTTTATCGACATTCTCGACTACGTGCCTAACTGTGTGAAGATGCATCCTTAACATCAAAAATGCCTGAACGGAATCGACGAAACCAAAATTGCACGTAATTGGCTGTTACAGTATCAGGACCTAACACATCATTCACAATTTCAGCCGCCTGACTTGTATTTTCGCCTTTATCAAAGAAAACTGTAAAATATACCGAATTTTCTCTTTGTTGAGTTCCATGTTTAACCCCTGTAATTCACAACTGAATGTACGAAACAAAATACAACAAAAGAATTATTTTTTTAGTGCGAAATGTCCTCTTTCCATAAATCTGAACTTGTTTGATCGATACTTTACGAGATGTCGATTACTACAGCCATCTACAGAAAGAGTAATGGAATTCTATTTCCCCAACCTTATATCTATATATATATAATGTCGGGCAATTCCAAATATGTCTAAAAAACTAATTAAAGTAAAGACTAGGATGGAAAAATCTCACCCGATTCAAAGAAAACCTTAATCTTTCCAGTAACCATCATTACAAAAACGAAACCCTCTATATGAAACATTTTCATGCAGATGTTGATGGAAATGTAAAAGAAATTGCAGTTGCTCTGGAAAATAGGTTACTATTTTACAAGGGGTCTTGGAATGTTAAGCTTAAATCCAAAGCTTCTGTGCGTCATTGTATATATATTATATTAATGCGCACTATTGCCTACAGTAGTATATTAAATATTATACTATATGCGCCATTGCATATTGCATTTGTTCCCTATTATACATCTTTTCTTCAGTAATTAAATCTACCAAATCTCTGCAGATATGGGAATAACTTTCACCAATGAATGAATGATCATAATATGGATATCCAACTATAACAAATGATGTCTCACATAAATCTTTCATGCGAAAAATATGATAATCCTCTACTATGTCACCAATCTGACGTTAAAATTCAATGCCAATGAATGTCATTATTTCTGATATTCATTAACGTAGATAATTTATTCTGTATTAAGAAATTTTACCTAATATATTCATAAGTTCTTGAAGGATCCTATTATCAAAGAATCCAATATGAGACATTAGATTATCAGCAAGAAAAGAGCGATACACATGTAAAATAATTCAAATATAATTAAATCATTATTTTTGTTTTTATACCAATCTAATTATTCATACATTGTACTAAATAATTTCCAATCTTAAGCCATGCCCAGTTTTATTTATTTCGTGTGTGACAAAATAATTTCACCCAACAAATGAAGAAAAGTTAATAATAGTTATATAATAGTTTTATTAAATAGTTTCTTTTAAAAAAAAAATAGAAAAATTGATTAATGAATTTTTTCAGATGAATATGATTTTCACATTAGTGATAAATTGTATTTTGTGGAGTGAATTCAACAATTTTCTGTTTCACTAATCATAACTAATTTATTATATGCCTGGCTAGGGGCAAAGTGCAATGCTGTTGCGCATTAGGGCGGAGGTTCCATCCGCTGACGGCTTTTTGTAGACACTGATTCAAAAAACTAGGAGACCCGATGGCATTTGTGATGCTTAGCTTTTTCCTCGTTAGTCGGACTACCTGATCATAGTTTGTCCGGTTTTTTCTAATACGATACACAATTGCCGGGTAGTTCAAGTCCTCCTGGAAGGAACTACCCTCCTTCTTCAGCGACACGGTTTGGTTTGTCGCTCTACGGTCATTTCTGCACACGAGATTTAATTAGATCGGGTCCTATAGTTTAACATGGTATCGAACCCCTAGCAAACATCTATGCCCCGCCAGGATTTGAAACTGAAGGCTGAGGTACTAAAGGCCAGAGCGTTAGTCAATTGGCTTCTACCTTCTAATCAGACTTCTGCCTACGGGTGCTCCATCCCAACACAACCTTTTCCATACATCTATGAATAGATTACTAATGGGGTGTCCGTCCCACATTGCAGGCTACTGAGGATTAGACACACACACAATTTATTATATTTTTTGTGTTATATGAAAGAACCTTTTAGTAAATTAATGATTAAAAACTGAATTTAATATACTCAATATTTCTGATATATGTCAACATTCATATTCATTCCCTTATAAATGATGGATTTGTTATTTTTATTAATTAATAAATACAACCCGTAATTTGGGCTATCAATTTTTTTTAAGAATAGTTACTAATTTTCAGAAAAAATTGGTTTATTAACAAATTTTAAAAATATTTTAATTTTTCTACTAGCGTATTAAAATATGCAAAAATCATAAAATTTGAAATAGCTTGATCAGAACAAAGCAGTTTGGTTTAATCAAGCTATTCGCTGTATCGCACATATTATTTAGTGAACGTAAGCATGTTATGATGCGATTCTGAAAGTTCCGAGAAATTCTTGCTTTCAAGCTTTACATTTATGTATGTGCTTACTAAAAATAACTGTATACTAGAAATGTTATTTTTGTTTTTTATAAATCTTATCTTTTTGCACGAAATATAATAAAACATTTGAAAAATGAAATATAAATAAATATTTTATTTTTTTAATCATTTTACAGGAAAAATATTTCACAAGAAAATTAATTAATAGTACATAAATGGCAAATAATTAGAAAAATTAAATTCACAACTATGAATAGTTATAAATTTAAAGTTGTATAGTTAAAATTAAACCTTTTGTTTTGAAAATCATTGCATGATAGTAGACCATTTTCTCCTTTCAAGCCAGCAACAATAGGTGAGCCGGTCAATAGTAAAGATAAATAATCATTTTGTAAAGATTATCTGAGAGCCTGAATGGTTTCTGTTACCACAGGTTTCTGGTGTCACAGCGGTGCCATGGATGTTTGTAGTGGTTCGGAATCAACTTTAAGCCTTAGGTCCTGGTCTCTTATGACTGTTGTGCGTTGGGCGTAGAGCTGACAATACATCACTCGTCCCGAAATCTACCAGCAGGTAGACGGTCTTGGCTAATGATGATGATGAAAGATTATCTGAATCCACGGCAGCTCTCCTACGAGCGATAAAATAAAGACACTGATTCCGAGATAATTTTTTAAGAGTAACTGACCCACATTTGCTTCTTTTATAGTATAAAAACGTAGAAATTTCCAACTAGGCAATCTTATTGTTTATGGGAGAAATTTATATTCACTGTTACTATCAACATCTAATCTACTCGTCTCTGAAAGCAGTGACTGCAATTTACGCTACCAGCCGATTCAAACCTAAGTCATCCGTCGCTTTAGATAGTTGCATTATTATTGATGATAAACTATTATTAAAACGTATTTTTATAGACATAAAAACTAAACTAAAATTCAAGGGATTAAGTATTCAAGTATATTATTATTACAATGTTATTAATAATAACTGTTAAGTATTTAAAATATGTGACATAAAGTTAATATAACGTTTAATAATCTATATCTAATATATCTAATATAACGTTTAAAATCTAAATACTTGACGTTAATATACTGTTAAGTATTTAAAATATATGACATAACGTTAATATAACGTTTAATAATCTATATCTAATATAACGCTTAATAGTCTATATCGCTTAATAATCTAATCTAATATATCTAATATAACACTTAATAATCTATATCTAATATAACGTTTAAAATCTAAATATAACGTTAATATACTGTTAATAAAAATCTATAACTTTAATATAACGTTTAATAATCTATATCTATTATAACGCTTAATAATCTATATTTATATATCTAATATAACACTTAATAATCTATATCTAATATAACGTTTAAAATCTAAATACTTAACGTTAATACACTGTTAAGTATTTAAAATCTTTAATAAAATATTTAAAATATATTGATTTACTGAAGCATAAGTAGCATAAGTTAATCATAAATTTATTTTACCCAAAATTATTTGTAGATTTTTGTAGTTCTTTTTTATTACCTTAGGCATTAAATGTTCTGAATTTATTTCTTTATATTTTTTGATATCTCTTTTCCAAAAAGTTTTATTTTACACTGAAGCCAGACGGAAATTGGAGATTTTATAACATTTCGAAAATATTTCATTTAACGTAGTTAAGAAAATTGTAACTTTTCGTTAGCGATTTCAATATCCGATTTACTGGTTAAGGTTTCTTAGAAAGTTTCCTTCAATAATATATTTGCTAACTAGTAACATTTTATCCAAGGAAAAATAAGTTAACATATTAAAATCTATTTTTAAACTCGTTACTTGTTATTTTTGTTAACTCCTATAAGACTTTTTATCTCCTAACTAAAATTTTTGTTTTTAACTTTTTATCATTTAATGATTAGAAATTGTTTTCCAGCAAATGTCATCTTTTCCTTTGTTTTTTTGTGCTTTTGTGTTTATTGTAATTCTGAATAATAATTTGTTTAACCTTCTTTCGATTTTTACTTATGTTTTTTATATTTTCTGCAGTTTTTGTCCACTACATGTGTGAATGATAAAAAATGATTGAATCATTATTTTGTTAAATAAAACCAAATATATCTCAATTGCTCATTAAATTTTTTTCTAAAAATTAGATAAAAATAAATAGAAAGGAGTTTACTTTTAATCCATTGATTCACTTCATAGGTCACAGTATTTAAAGCAATTTATGAATTTATTTTCGTTTATATCTTAATAAATAGGTAATTTTTTTTAATTTGATGTACAATGAAATTGATTGTAAGCGAACTATTAAAATGTTAATGTAGTAGTTCGTTTACAACAGATACAATGTTTGCATTGTTGTTGTTCTAATTCTCAATGTCCTGCACTTAGAGGCGGACATCCCATGAATAATCTAATCGTAGTTGAAGGGACAGTGACCGATTGCGATGGAGCACCTGTAGGTAGAAGTCTGAGTTGGCTCAGTGTCTCTGAAGAAGGGCATTACTTTTCCGAGATTACGTTTAGGGACTCTACCCCGAATTACCATCGAATTGTGTTTTAAAACAGTTTCTACAGCAAAATTGTCAGCGGATGGAACTTCAGCCCTAATGCTGGGGACCAGATGCCGACTGGCTAGCGCTCCGGCGCTTGGTACCATAGGTTTCGGGTTCGAGTCCCGACGATACCATGAATGTTTTTAGGGTTCGGAATCTACTTTAAACCGTAGGCCCCCAGTGAAATATGACTGTAGAGCATAGGACTAACAACCCTACTCCATAAATAGAAACATATCCTGTCTCAAAATATGCCAGTAGACAGAAGGCTTTGGCTCACCATGGAGCTGTTGCGCCAATGCAGAAAAATAAATATATGCATCTTTTTATGCATATTTTTTTTCCGTACATACGTGATCCTTGTGGCACGCTTATGGCAGCCTGTTGTCCGAGTGGCTAGCGCTTGCTGCCATAGGTTTCGGGTTCGATTCCCAGCGGTGCCACGGATGTTCTGTGGTTCGGGAGGACATCAAGGACATCTCACCTACGAGAGATAAAATAAATACACTGACTCCGAGATAACTTATACGAGCAACTTGCCCATATTTGTATGTCTTATAATAGAAAAATCTAGAAATTTTTGCCAGGGAATCTTATTGCATATGGGAGAAGTTTACATTCATTGTCACTATCGACGTCTAATCTACTCGTCTCTGAAAGCAATGCCTGCAACGTACTCTACCAGCGGATTCAAACTTAAGACATTCTTCGTGTTAGATAGTTGCCTTACTGCTGGTGTTAAACTATTATTAAAACATATTTTATAGACATAAATAATAAAATCCATGGGAATATAAGTTATTATTGTAATATTTTTCCTATTTTTTTCAAAAATTAAATGTTTTAAATCTATTGATTTACTGAAACCACAGTAACGTAAGTTAATCATTAAATTCACTTTATACAAAACTATTTTCAAACTTTTGCAGCTCTTTTTTATTACCTTAGATATTAAATCTTCCGAATTTATTTCATTTGTATTTCGTTACGGAAATCGCTTTTCTATCGCAGTTTTATTTTACACTGAAGCCAGACGTATATTGGAGACTTAATAACATTTCGAAAATATTTAATTTAACGTAGTTAATAAAATTGTAACTTTTTGCTAGTGGCTTCAATTTCCGTTTGAACGGTTAAGGTTTCTAGAAGGGGTCCTTCAATAATAAATTTGCTAACTAGTAACATTTTACTAAAGGGAAAAATAAATTCACATATTAAAATCTATTTTTAAACTCGTTATTTGTTATATTTATTAAGTTCTATAAGTCTTTTTTTTTTATCTCCTATCTAAAATGTCTGTTTTTAACTTTTTATCATTTAATGATTAGAAATTGTTTTCCAGATAATGTAACTTTTTTTCTTTTTTTTGTGTGTTTTTGTGCTTATTGTAATTCTGAATAATACTTTGTTTGATCTTCTTTCGATTTTGACTTATGTTTTTTTATATTTTCTGCAGTTTTTGTCCGTTACATGAGTGAATGATAAAAAATGACTAAATCATTATTTTGGTAAATAAAAATAATAAAAATCTCTCTCTATTGCTCATTAAATTTTTTTTCTACAAATAGATAAAAATAAATACAAAGGATATTATTTTTAATACATTAATTTACTTCTTAAGTCACAGTGCTTATAGCAATTTATGAATTTTTTTAAATGTGAATAAATAAGTAAGCTTCTTTAATTAGATGTACAATGAAATTGATTATAAATGAACTATTACAATGTTTAATAGTCCGTTTACAACAGTTACAATATTTACATTGTTGTTGTGTCTAATTCTCAGTGTTCTGCATTGGACAACAGACATTCTATGAGTAATTTACTGATGGAAGGAGGGAAAGGGACAACTTCTGTTGTGATGGAGCACCCGTAGGTGGAAGTGTCTCTTGGCTCCGTTACGAGGGCATTGTCATCCAAGAGGACTTTTAGGGGGAAACTACACCGGCATTTGCGTATCATATCGGAGAAAAACCAGGATACTCCGACCAAGCAGTCCGACTAACAAGGCAAGATACTGAACATCCCACACGACATCGAATCTCCATTTTTTTTAACAGTGTCTACAACAAAGCCGTCAGCGGATTGAACCTCAGCCATAATGCTCTGTTACCACTGAGCCATGGGTCGGGCGCTATTACAATGTAACATATACGCACACACACACACACACACACACACATACACATATATATATATATATATATATATATATATATTATATGAGTAATTTTGGAGCTTTCGGTGGGAAATAATTAATAATTACAACGAGTACATAGGAGATAGATTATACAATTTTTCATTAATGGTTAAATAATAGGGGTATTGATTCCCTAGTGACTAGCAATCGATACAACAGGTTTCGGGTTGGAGTCCCGGCGGTGCTATGAATATTTGTATTGGATCGGAGTCCGCTTTAAACCGTAAGTCTCGGTCTAATAGCGTTAGAGCGTTGGGTGTAGAGCTTATAACCCTACACCGTATTAAAGAAAACATCTGTCGCGAAATTTGCCAGTAGGCAAACAGCTTTTTGTCCACCATGGCGATGTCGCGCCATTGATGACAATTATATATATATATATATATTTTATTTTTTGTAATAGTTCATTTATAATTAATTTCATTGTACATCTAATTAAAGAAGCTTACACCTATTTATTAAGATTTAAACAAAAATAAATTCATAAAACAAAAATTCATGATTATGTATTCAAATTCATAATATATATACTGTGGCCTTGTAAATCAATGAATTAAAAAATACCCTTTGTAATTTTCTTATTAATTTGAAAAATACAGCATTTTAGCTTCATGAAAAAACAATAATGATTTTTTAAGATCAAGAAATATCTAAGCAAAATATTCGTATGGAATAACTGGTCAAATCATTTGTACAGGCTCAGAAATAACAGGAAGAATACAGAAAAAATGCTAGAATATGTGAAAAAAATCTGCTGCAGCTGGAAAAATATCCGCTTAATAACTTGATTCCAAGCAGCTGTGTCTGGACTGTTGTGCTGATCCTCAAGAGATAAATAAGAATGTCATTACAGATGCTGGGTCAGTGAGGGAGGGAAATAAAAAATAACAGCTATTTACCTATTAACTAATCCAAACCCCATTCATGTTATTTAAAAATATACTGTATGCCATTCAAAAACTTTTAAATATACTGTAGAATATATGTATAACAGGTGGGCTGAAAGGTTCATAGGCTGACACATAGATGGCTCTACTAGTATTTTTTTTTTTTTCGAGTTAGCCCTAACCTTCAAAAGGCACGTGTATAAATTTGAGAGCTGTTGCACCATTAGTATGGGAGTTATAGCATTTTTAGTGGAGTTATAGCATTTTTAGTGTTCATCACGTGCAGTCCACTCGGCTGACTGTCGATTAGATTCCGGTGTGAAATGATGGAGCCGTGTTTCATCCATTGTCACATATCGACGCAAAAATTTGGGTTTATCACGATTGAACAGCTCCAAACACTGCTTAGAATCATCAATTCGTTGTTGTTTTGGGTCGATTTTGAGCTCACGCGGCACCCGCTTTGAACACAGCTTTCGCATATCCAAATATTCATTCACGATATGTCCAACACTTTCCTTTGATATCTTTAGGGTCTCAGCTATCTCAATCAACTTCACGCTACGGTTATCAGAAACTATTTTGTGGACTTTTTGATGTTTTCGTCGGTAACAGCCTCTTTGGGGCGTCCACTGCGTGCATCGTCCTCGGTGCTCATTTCGCCTCGTTTAAATTTCGCAAACCACTTCTCTACGGTTGATTTTCCTGGTGCAAAGTCCGAATAATATTTATCAAGTCAAGCCTTGGCTTCAATAGTATTTTTTCTCCAAAAAGCAATGCTTTATTAACACACGAAATTCCTTTTTATCCATTTTTTCAAACTAACAAAAGTTGCTTCACTAAAAATGTTATAACTCACATACTAATAGTGCAACAGCTGTCAAATTTATACACGTGCCTTTTGAAGGTTAGGGCTAACTGAAATTCGTATGGATTTAATACAAGTAGTGCCATATATGTGTCAGCCTATGAACTTACAGCCCATCTGTTATAGTAAATATACTTTAGAATATGTGTAAAATATGTTCATTTAATAATATTTATATTAATAAATTTTTTGTCTAATGCAGCTGGCAAACACTTAGACAGTTGTCTTTGATGCCTTAAGGCAAGCGCTGCACAGACGGTACTCACTTAGCACTACCCAGGGGACGCGTGTAGCCAAGATAAGCTATGGACGCGGAGCAACAGTAAGCCCGTAACGCTCTACGACCTACAGTTTAAAGTGAACCACTACAAACACTCATGGCACCGCCGGGACTCGAACCCGAAACATGTGATACTGAGTGCCAGATCGCTAGCCACTCGACCAATCAGGCCCTGAAAAAAACATTACCGTTGCAATTTTGCCTCAACAGAAATTTAAATTTATTTTGAATTGTATTAATGTTTAAAGACGCCTTTGAATAGATTTCAAGAACAGCGGTTACTCGGTTCGAAACCCGATAGAGGAAATCAAAACAAAAGCTTCTTTGCCTGTATGCAGAATGGGCACAACAATTCTGTAAGCTGTAAAATCCTTCTGTTGGGTATTAAGTTAAAGCGGCATGGTATTCTAAAAGTTAGTACACAAAATTTTTCTGAGATAAAGATTTTCTAACTTGTCGGATGCTAAATTGCAGTAGACCACATCCCATCATTTACCCTTAATAAAAGTGGATCTGCTACATCTCTCCAGGTCTGAATAATCTCTTGAGATATACACCTGACATTCAAAGACCACAAAAATTTATAAAACAGAATGTTTTTAAAAGAAGTATTTTACAAAAGAAAAATATTTAAATAAAAGTTATAAGAATTTTTTTTTCTGATCCCACTAGACCACGCTTAAGTGCCCATGTGGTCTCATGGAAGGAGGGAAAGTGGACAACTTCTGTTGTGATGCAGCAACCATAGGGAGAAGTTAGGCTCCGTTATGCTGAAGAAGGACGGCAGGACCTTCCGGGAGGCATTTTAGGGAGAACTAAACGCATTTGCTTATTGTATGGGCGAGAACCACGAAAATTCCCATCAGATAGTCCGACTCATGAGACAAGATGCTGAACATCTCAAACGACACCGAGTCTCCCCATCTTTTGAACCAGTGTCTACAACAATGTTGTAACAACAAATGCCATTGAGTGGCTAGCGATCTGGAGCTCGGTACCAAAAGTTTCGGGTTCGAATCTTGGAGGTGGCATGGATGTTTACATGGTTCGGTGTCTACTTTAAACCGTAGGTCCCGATCCCATATGATAGTAGAGTGTCACATAACCCAGTCAGATTTCTCCCCCATATCATTCCCAAACTGCAAAGGGGCAACTCAGCTCTCGGCAGAATGATGTGGTGTATTGTAGTGGTAGTAGCTACCAGCAGAGCGCATCGCCACTTAGCGAGTCGGCAGTTATAAGAAATAAATTATATTTCAAAGCAGCTTTCAACATAAACAAGTAATATAAAAAAAAAAAATAAATCAATTCCTACTTTTTTTCACTCTATTGCAGAAAGTCCTTTATAAATAATTTTCAGTCATTTTTTTTTTAGTTTATCTGGCGCCATCTATTGGTAGACATATGCAACTTAAATCTAAAAAAAAACTAAAATTAATGAATTAAATTTAATTACTGAATTAATATTTGAAAAACTGTATTAACATCCAGTGTCATCCACTACAAGTTAAAAAAAAAAAAATGTCTTTGAAGTTGAGTGGATGAATAAAAAAAAGTATTTTATGAACGATCTAAAATTTGAGCAAGATATATATAGGAAGAGTTTCAGCTAATTGAAAAAAAAATAAGAAATTTACATTTGAATTTCAATTATATTGAACTATTAAATTAAATTGTATTATTTAATTTAATGTATATTTTATTATCTATGTTTTATTAATTTAATTTAATAAATTTAATTAAATTAATAAATAAATAAATTTAAATAATTAATATTAAATTTAAAATATTTTTAATTAAATAAATAAATAAAATTTTAATTATAAAATTATATTTATAATTATTATTATAATTCATAAATTTAATAAATTATATAATTAATTAATTTTATTATACTATTGTATATATTATATTATTAATTTATATTATTTTTTTGAATATTAAATTTTATTATTTTTTATGTTTTGTAATG
Source organism: Caerostris extrusa (assembly GCA_021605095.1). Classification (NCBI taxonomy): domain Eukaryota; kingdom Metazoa; phylum Arthropoda; class Arachnida; order Araneae; family Araneidae; genus Caerostris; species Caerostris extrusa. The sequence goes on along the minus strand of BPLR01004268.1, from coordinate 17,873 downwards.
TTAATAATGTTTCAACATAATAAATATTAAATTTTTTAAATATTCTTTTTAAGTGCTTTTCGTTATTAAAGTCATAATGTCAAAAAAAACTATTGCAAATGGAAAATATTTCAGAATAAAACGTAATTTTACCTGCCTTTGTTCTGAAAATTCAATGAATTAAAAGCTGCAATAACTAAAAAGGTAACGCAATTACTATGTGCTTTAATATACAAATTTCATTACCTTTTTTTCTTGTAGTTCATTTTAAGCAGGGCACTGAAATAATTTTTTAGAATTCTAAAATAAATTTTATAATCTATTTTTAGATTTCATTTATCAATTTTTAATAGAAAAATATATAAAATGCATTAGTACTTTAAAACGAACTGGAAATTATTCAAAAGGCTAGAAAAATTCTAAATAAAAATTAGCCTTTTAAAGAAGCAAACAAATAAGCATTACTTTTTTAAATAAATATTTCAATCTAATATGACATCACGTATAATAACCCAATCAATTTAGTATATGTATTGCTGTATACTATACATTAATTATATTTACATATATATTTATTTACAAATATGTATTGCTCCATTTCTTATTCATATGGTTGTTAAATTTTTCTCTTCCAGCCCTAAGGCTATATTAATAGAAAGGGAAAATATTAGTATTTGAAAGTATTAAGATCAATATATAAATGTATAAGGAAAATCATTTTAAAATATTAAGATAAATTTAAGCACCTTCAAAGGAATATTATTCTTACACTTTATAATAAATAAATCTTATTATTAACAGAATTTCTAAAATATTTTAATGAATAAATATTTTTTAGATTCCTTTGTATCTCAGCTGTAATTCTTAACATTCTTTGAGAATTTTTGTATGGCCTATTTTTTTATGTAAGATACATGTTTATATGCTTATAAACTGATATCTAATCTTATTATATCATAAATTTGATATAATAGGATTAAATATCAAAAAATTTGATAAATAAATCAAAATATTTTTTTGTAATGATAAAAATCTTGTTTTGTTACATAAATAAAACAAAATAAGGCATAATTGTTTACGAAAGTTCTGTAGGTTATACTAAACTATAACTAATAAAAAAAGTATCTGAAGTCAAAATTCCATATATTAATTATTTTATTAATATTTTTTACAATGTTCTCATTGTATTCCAATACCAAAAAAAGAGAACATTAAATCCATGGAATATTGCACGTTAAAAATTCAACCTCTTATTCTCTTTTTGCCAGTTGATAGACATTATCGTTTATGTCAAATACAAAATTTTAATGAATAATTAATCTATTTGTCTTAATGAATTAAAACACAATAATGATTAAAACAGAAAAAATAAATAAAACGTGTAAGGATAAATTTATCTTTTTAAATAAATTTAAAAAGATAAATCTTGCAATAAATAATGAAGGAAATTTAATGATCCTTAATGTTATAAATATGATATAATAAGATATCAAGATGAATTTAATAAATAAATCAAAAAAAAATTCACAATGATGTAAAAGCATGTTTTGTTATGTAAACAAAACAAAATAACGCATAACGGGCCTGAATGGTGGAGTGTCTGCGCTCGGTACCCCAGGTTTGAGTCCCGGCGGTGCCGTGGAAGTTTGTAGTGGTTCGGGAATTATTTCCACTTTTAATCATGGATTTAATTCCATTTTAAGCCGTAGGTCCCGGTCTCATATCACTGTAAGAGCAAAATTCTGACTTCTACCTACGGGTGCTCTATCACGGCAGAAGCTGCCCTTTTCCTTCCATCCATTAGGAACTCATGGATGGAAGGAAAAGAACAGCACACATGGGATGTCCGTCTCGCACTGCAGTCACAACAAATAAGACATAACTGTTTATGAAAGCTTAGTAAGTTATACAAATCTATAACTAATAGAAAAGGTAGCTGAAGTTGAAATTGCATATATTAATTATTTTCATATTAATTTTTACCTTTCACTCATTTGGTTCAAATGCTTAAAAAAGATAACATTAAAACCAAAAAGTATTGCACATAAAAATTCAATCTTCTATTATTTTTTTTCAGTTCATATATCGTTTTTATTAATTCAAAATTTTGATGAATATTTAATAAAATTAAATCAGAAAACACACAACTCAATTGATTAATTTCGGCAGGAGCGATAATAAAATTGAAACTGATAAGAAAACATAATAATTCTTTGAAATATTAATTAGTTAATTAAAAAATTGCATCTTAGACGGAAGTGGCCTAAGTTAAGACACAATAAAGGGGGCGGGGGGGGAGTGAGCTACAACCCACCAGTCACTTCTCTGGATGCATGCCTTATTACATTTAAATAAATTACTTTATATATTAATATTATATATTTAAATTTCAAAAGTATAATTCATTTACCTTTCAAGTTGAGAGAATTTACAATAATTTTTTTTTGTAATTATAGGGAATACTTTCTGATAATATAATTTAATTAAATATAATGAAAATTAAAAAAATAATTAACTGAGTAATAAAAATAATTAAAAAAGACTTTTAATCAACATGCAAATTTTTCCTAAGTTTAACCCCCGCATAATTTTAGAAAATTGAAAATAACAATAAATTACTAATTGAATTATTCAATTATTAATGAAAAATAATTTAATTTAAAAAGAAATTTTGACTTATGCATGTATTTTTAAAGTTAATATTTTACATTTAGATTGATATTTTTTGTTAAAAATTAATTAAATTAAGTTTTTTTTTATTAAGGTTAAAGTATAAGCATTCATAATTTCAATTTTATATTTTCATATACTACTTAGTGAAAAGGAAAAATAAGTAAAATTAAATAAATTATTTTTACTCAATAGCGAAAATACTTTTTTATCGAGAATTCTTTACCTAAAACTACTTTTAATTTTTAAATATTATTTACTCTATCTATATGTGCTTTTAAAAGTTTTAATTCAAAAGCTATTTCAATACAATTCTTTCACGCAAAATCTCGAGATAGGTGAAAAAATTTGTTATAATAATTATTGCTAAATTGAATTTGTTATAGCTTTTAAGTTATCTTTTAATTTTGAAATATTTAAATATTTCATTAAAACGGTCAAAAATTTGTTTTTATTTGTATAGCCAAGAAAAAAAGGAATTAATTTACTAAATTTTAAAATGTGGTTTATTTTAAAATATTCAATTAAATTTGGAAGAACATATCTAAGCTAGCAAGCTTTTAATTAATTTTTACAGAAATATATAAAAATGATAAGTAAGAAATAAAATATTTATTATTTTTATGTTTGCTAAAATGCGATATAATATAAAAATAATTTGATTAAAGTGATAATGGATTTCCTTCTATGTTTTATTATAATTACTTTGTCTACAACCAGTCTGTAATAAATATATTTTGTTAAAAGGTCATATCTTTTATTAGAAAATGGAAACAGCATTTTCTAGACACAACTACGTTTAAACAACCATGTTAAATCAACTGTTAAAAAAAACTGTACTTTTCTATTTTTAAATAACCTTTACGTTAAGTAAATATTTCAATAAAAAGATTAATTAATTTAAAAAATTGGCTTTAAACTTTTTAACGGTACTCAATGTAATTTTCTATGTCTACAAAATTTTTCGATTGCTGTGATTTACTTGTTTTTAATTCTGCTTAAATAATTTATTTAAGCTTTAAAATTATATGGAAACTTCGATACTTGGAAATATTTTATAAATATCTGCTACTGTTGTTGCAGCCGACGAAAGTGTACATTTTACTTTAATATAAGTTGGAATTCTTGTTTAATACCACATTAAAATGAGAAGATTTGAATAAATTTAGTTCGCAAGACAACATCAAGAAATAAAAACAGTACTGTTTTTAAAGTAAGAATTAAAATTTTAATTAAAATAAGTAATTGAAGAAGAGGGCAAAGCCATTTAATAATTAAAAATTTTATACCTATGTTATCAAAATGATGACAAATTTATAAAATTTTTTCATACATTATCAGAAATTTATAAACTATTAGTCATTTTATATAGTTGTTTTGAATAACGTGCAATTACGTGCTGCTAGAATGGAAGAAAATTCAACGTTTCGTAGGTTGTATCAATGGAAGTCTGCTGATATTGATATTAAGAATATTAGCTTGAAGATTTAAATATATATATATATATATATATAAGGAAATATTATATTATATAGATAATATAAAAGAAAAAGACAGGAAAAAAAAATCTGGCATAAGAATTTTCATACAAGTGAAAGTGTAAAAAGCAACAGACTGTGACCTGCTCGACATTCGGTAACAAAATGAACTGTATTCTATTATAGTTTTTTTTTTTTTTACTTAAAATGCAGCTAAAATAGTTTGGAAAAATTCTGACATATTGACAAAATTTTAAAAAAAGAAATAACATTTTTTTAATTAAAAAGGTACATATTTAATTGTTAGAAAAATATGTTTTTCAGCGTTTTCTATTTTACTGTGCACTGAAAGATCAAATCTTTTTGTCAATAATGTGCTAACCTGAATATGAGATCGCTACATACATAATTTCTTTTATGTCTTGCTGAAAACGTGTTATAATTTATAACTGCAAAAAAAGTCCAGATGTCCATGTAGGATCTCTAAGAACGTATTAAAAAATTTTTACTATTAAATCACACTAAATTATGTATAATAATTAATATTGACCTTACATAAAATATACTACGTATGATTATGAAATAAACTTTATGAAAACCCCTATGATTCAATGCCCAACTTTTAATTATGATATCATTTAAATCAAGGATATGCAGATCTTGATTAGCCGATGCTTTTCCAGTGAGTTTCATAAGTTCTCAAATTACTTAAAAAAATTATGATTGGTAATTATTTTTACGATTTCATGGAAAATTAAAACATAATACGTAGTGTAACTTCTTATAAGAATATGTAGTATATGATTTTGAATTTAATTTCATATTTAAGTTCTTACATCGTGTTAACCAGACGCTGTGTCTCACACTACACAAAGTTTATTATGTCTGTGATTTTTACTTCTAAAATCCTGTTTCATTTTAAAATTACGCTCAACAATGTATATAGAATTGTTGCATTTTTTGAATTTTGTTCGGATCAATACTTTATGCCTTTGTACATTAAAAAGGCATGTTTTACTTTACGTTATACGTGTGACATTTTTCAGAGTATATGGTTATAGTTATGTTTTTAGTTATGTTTTTCCTTTAGATTACTTAGATTACATATAAGGACAAATAACAATAACCAAACAGAATGCATGACCTTCATATATTTATATATATTTAAATATTTTTAGTCCTGAATATAAAAAAAAATCGATAAATTAAAAAAATACCTCGTGACCGTGCCATGCCTCTCTGACTACTATAACCCTGTCAAACACCAAACACATAATACCTTTATTAGTTATAAGTATTGTTTTTAAATTTATCATCTTATCAATTGCCAATTCGTTTTCAAATTTATCAGTTATTAATTTGTTTTCAAACATATGTTAACAAATATCAATTTGATTTCAAATTTATCAATTATTAATTTGTTTTCAAACATATGTTAACAAATATCAATTTGTTTTCAAATTTATCAGTTATAAATTTGTTTTGATAAATTTTTTCAAATTTATCAGTTATTAATTTGTTTACAAACGTATGTTAACAAATATCAATTTGTTTTCAAATTCATCAATTATTAATTTGTTTTCAAATGTATGTTAACAAATATCATTTTGTTTTCCAATTGCATATGCTGTCAGGTTATGAATCAATTTGTTTTCAAATTTCTTATTTATCAGTATAGTTTCAATTTTTTTCAAATTTATCAGTTATTAATTTGTTTACAAACATATGTTAAAAAATATCAATTTGTTTTCAAATTTACCAGTTTTTAATTTGTTTTCAAATGTACGTTAATAAATATCATTTTGTTTCCAATTGCATATGCTGTCAGGTTATAAATCAATTTGTTTTCGAATTTCTTATTTATCAGTATAGTTTCAATTTGTTTTCAAATTTATCAGTTATCGATCTGTCTGCAAATATATCAGTTGTTATTTTTTATTTAACCAATTATTAATTTGTTTTCAGCGATTTCAGTTTTTGTTTATTTAATTTGTCAATTAGTTTTCAAATTTATGAAAATTTATGAAACACCATTCTTTATACCAGATTTCGAACGTATTATTTGAATTCATATAATAATAAAATATATTTTTATTTTATTTTCTTCATCAGTTTAATTTAAAATTTTGTTCAGAAGTTAAATCTTTTCAAAGAGAAAGTTAAAAAATTTTAAAAATTCTTTTAAATTATTAAGCATTTTTAATTAAAATTAAAATTTCTTCTTTAAATTATTTAAGCATTCATCAAACAACTAATATAAGTATTTCAATTAAAAAATTTAATATTCAGTAATAATTAAAAGAAAAATAATGTTTTGCATATGGTTTAGTTGAAGAATAATTAATTTAAAACTATTTATTATTTTTTTATTCTTCAGTAAATTGAAATTATCTATAAAATAATTAAATAAAATTGAAAAACATTTAATTAATTTAGAATTTACTATTATTAAAACTACACATAATTAATTTTTATAACTTATTAATATGTTATAAATGCAAAAACTTTTATAGAATTTTTTTAAATTTTTATAAAAGTAAAAGTTTCAAAAAATATTTCTTTTTTGAAAATTGTTTTTAATAATTCTGTTGCAAGATTGTTATTAATATTTGTCTTTCTTTTTTTCTAGGTGCATGTTTTAATTAGAATAATGCTACTGTTATTAAGAATTTTGTTACTCTTCTTTACTTTTCGAAGGAGTAAGTATGCATATTTTTCGTTATTAATAATTTTTAAAATTTTTAAGGGCCTGATATGAGCCTTTTCGGTTTAATGAAAATCCCGGCGGTGCCATGAAAATTTTGTGGTTTTAATAATGTAAAAAATAGATCTTCAAGTAAAAATGACAAAGTGGTATCTCTGCAGCACTTTCATCAAAAGAAAATGTTTTTAATCAAATTTTAATGAAACTTTTGTGGTTTTAATATGTAAAAATAGATCGTAAAAGACAATAAGTATAACAATATTTCAGAAAATGGTTTTATAGATATTTTAATAATAAAAACAATGTATAATGTGTTTCATATCGAATTATATTTTATTAATATTAGTTGAAAAAAAAGAATATTATTTCTAGGATATAAATAGATTTATTTATGAGTAATAGCATGTTTTACAATTTATAATAATTAATTTATTAATGTACTGTTTTCGAATTAAGCTTGTTTATTATTGAGTTATCTTTTTCAAATTGAGTTGGTTTATTATAATTATTTTCTAACTGTCATAATTGTTTTTCTACTTCCAATATAATCTTTAAATTAGGGATAAAATTGTTTACAGAAAAATTGCTTCAAAGGGGGAAAAAAAAAGAAAGTGATCTAAACAAATTTATTGATGGAAAATACTATATTTTTTCAAAAATCTGTTACATTTGAAATAATCTTCATAATAATTTTAACTTTAAAAGAATTTTCATAACAATTATAATTTTTAAAAAAATCATTATAATTATAATTTTTAAAAAGTTATCAAAATTGAAAATTATTGAAATTTGATAATCGTGTTTGAAGTATATTATTTATTGAAAATTTCAAAAGTAAAGTTATTTTCATGAAAAGTTTTATTTATTAAAATAATAATAATTTAACAATAATTCTTAATAATAAGAATTTTAAAAAGTCATATTAATTTTTTTTAAAAAAAAAAAATTTTAAAATTGAAAATTATTGAAATTTGTGTTTTGAAGATAATTTAAGTTTCAAAAGTTGGACTATTTTCATGAAATATTTTATTTATATTACATTTTATTGTAATTTATTTTTAAAGATTTACATTAAAGGGTCGTGAGGGCCTGATGGCCGAACGGCTAACGCTCTGGTGTTCGGTACCACAGGTATCGGGTTCAAATCCCGGCTTTGCCATGGATGTTTGGAGTGGTTCGAATCCACTTTAGGCTGTAGGCCCATGTCCTAATAGGATCGTAGAGCGCTGCGGGGGCATTGTTACTCCGCGTCCGTGGCTTACCATCAAGTTACACGCCCCCTGGTAGTGCAAAGTGAGTAACATCGGTGCAGCCCTTATGGCGAAAGATCACGGTCTATTTGCCAGCTGCATTAGAAGAAAAAAAAACATTAAAGGGTCGTAGTGACCAGATGGATTGTGCATAATGTTTCCGAACTTAAATTCCATGACTTGCACCATCACAATAAACTTGTAGGCCAGAAAATTTGTAGAAAAAGGGAAGAAACAGAAACCTACTACTACTATACAATATCTAAGAATGCCCGTTAAAACTGCGGTGGGCATCAACGCAACTTTACAATATCATTATAAAGCCAAGGCGATTAAACGTTAACGTACTATATATTAGTTGCTGTTGTTGTCGCATCCCTCATGGAAGGAGGGAAGGGAGGGCATCTTCTGTTGTGATGGAGAATCGGTTGGTAGAAGCTTGACCTGACTCCGTGTTGTTAAAGAATGAGGGCATTGCCTTTCGGGAGAACTTTTATGGAGAACTACCCCCTGAATTTACATATCGTATGGGAGAAAATTAGGAAAACTCCCATCAGGTAGTCTGGTCAGATGCTGAGCATCCCAAGTGCCATCGAGTTTCCTATTTTTTGAAACACTGTCTACAACATATCCTCCAGTGAATTGAACCTCCTCCCTAATGCTCACCATCAGTGCGCGTTGCCATTGAGCCCTGCGTCGGACCTTGTTAGATGTTTTCAACGTTTTCTCTTATAAAACACATAAATGCAAGCAAGCCAACGGCCATACCATGCTGAATATACCGATTCTCGTTAGATCACAGAAGTCAAGCATCATTGGGCGCGGTCGGTACTTGGGTGACCACCTGGGAACACCGCGTGCCGCTGGCATTCACAAATTTGGGACCTGAATGGCCGAGTGTCTAGCGCTCGGTGCCACAGGTTTCGGGTTCGAATCCCGGCGGGGCCATGGATGTTTGTAGGGGTTCGAAATCCACTTTAAGCCGTTGGTCCCGGTCTCCTATGACTGTAAAAGAGTCACGGAGCTAAAGTCAGGGCTCCTTGGCTTGGACAGCCAAGTGGGATAAGCAACAACAAACAACAACATAAATGCAAGCATGTTTCCCCCAATCCCTACTAAACTCTTCCCGGAATGCTATGCAATACCCCATCTTTTCATCTCTGCACTATTTATGGTATACAAAAACCCAAAGTCAAATGAATATAAGTATATTTTCGTCATGCAATTCAAGCTCATGCAAGACATTGTCACATTCCTCTCCGAATCTACTCCCTTTCAGAGCGCTGACTAAACAGGGCTGCAAAGGGAATAGAACTCGTGTCGATTCGTACGATACCCCCTTTTACTTTTATTTAATTCACCTCTTTTTCTAGAATAATACATCGAGACTCCAGTCGGGATGATATATTAGTGATAAACATAAAGAAATAAAGTTATGCTTCTATTAGTGAAGTTCATTGAACTTTCAAAATTGTAAAGATTTATCTGAATTCGTTAAATTTTCTATTCCATAGACTGAGATGAAAATTTTTCGAAATCTGTTAGGCAAATACGAGACTTTAAAATAAAAGAAAATATTCAACTTAAACCATTTAATATATTCAATAAACATTTTTATATGCATTCAGTAAGATATTCAATGAAATCTCTTACTATGCAATTCAATTACTCTCAATCAAAATGTGAAATAATACAATATATATATATATATTATATATACACATATATGTATATATACAAATACATATGTTATATGTACATTTTTTCATAGTTACTGTTTAAATTATATTCAGATTTTTATTATTTCTATTCTGCCTCTAATAAATTAAAATTGAATAAACTAGTTGCTAGTGTTGTTGTAATGATTTATAAGATATTATATATATATATATATGCATTTCTTTTGAGAGATGTGTTTTGAAAAAGAGCCCACAATGTCTAATATTTATTAATGCTTACTATTAGCATTTTTATGACTATATATTTTTTAAAATATTATATGCATATAACACTTAAATCTTCTGCAATATACATGATATTATTATTATTATGTTTAAAAGCTTTTTATAATATAAATATAGTTAAAAAGCTTTTATAATATAAAAGTTAAAAAGCTTTTTATAATATAAAAAAAAAGTTAAAAAGCTTTTATATAATATAAACGTTGAAAATCTTTTCAGATCCCTACATCTCATTTATTCTTTGAATTTCTGAAGAAAAAGTGAATTCGTATAAAAGATTTACAAATCATTAATAAAATTTTCCTATGCAAAATGGAATTTTGCAAATCAACGAATTTATATGGAACATGAGATTTCATAGAGCTTTAAAATATTCAAAACACTGTGAAATTCCATGTTTTGCAAATAAGAATATACGTTTTGTAAATATGAATGCAAATAAACTATGAATAACTGTGCTTTCTGTGACTGTAAAGCGTTTGAGGGAAAATTTTTGAAAACATCTCCTTTTCAAAAAAGGGAATAAAAAATACATTCAAAAAGTCAAATTGGGAAAATGAAGGTTTGCTGTGCTTAGTAGCTTTCGTAAGATGTTGATTTGTGTATGTTATTTTTACCATGCTAAGCTCACGTGTTTCTCCATTTTCACATTTCGCTTTTTGTGTTTAATTCTTGAGCAATGAAAGTTCTTATTTTAAAACCTGTATCTAATTTCCCAAAGCGTTTTTCGGAAATTTGTGAATTCCGTTTCCTGCTACAAAATAAAGCAATTCAAACTTTATTTACAAAGCAAACTAACAAAATAAATATTTGTTTGATGTCATCAATCCACTGCATTAGTTCCCTTTCCCAATTTTGTTAACAAAACTATGCTGAAAAGAATAATAATAAAAAATTAGGGTGTTTTTTCCTTAAATTCATTTTTAAAGAGAAATAAATAATAAATCATTGAAAACTCCTATATATATATATATAAGTTGGTTGAGATTTGAGACACAGGTTTGAGAACTCACAGCTTTATTGACACGAGTACAAACACTACGTCCACACAATTAAGACATACAATATTTAACACATTTAACGACACCTAATTAAAGATTCGTGGAAAGGATTCCACTTCTAAGCCAAAAATAAAGATATTTCCTCTCGAGATGAGATATTTTAGACTAAAAATGTCTCAGGCAGCGCCGATTGCGCTGTACTTCCTCTCTCGGGTGAGAGTCTCGATGCCTACTGACCATTTCTCCTGAAAGGCAACGCTCTTGCTAGGAGGAAAACACAGGTATAATATATATATATATATATATATATAGCAGTGTGCCGCAACCTTTTTTTTTACTTTTTTTTGACAATCTTGTTTATAACACTATACTCAAAAGAATAATAATGAAATCAATAATAAGTAATAAGTTAATAAAAAAATTATTTTAAATTATTTTTATTAAAAAAAATTATTAAAATAAATAAATTATTTAAAAAAATATTCAAATTAAATTATTTTAAAGAGTAATAATCAAAAATTATTAAAAAAATATTTTTAAAGAGGAAATTATTAAAAATTATTAATATTAATTAATTAAAAATTATTTTAAGTATTAAAAAAAAAATTATTTTAAAAAATAAATTAAAGAGGAATAAAAATTATTATTAAGAAATTATTTTAAAGAATATTAAAATTATTAAAAAAAAAAAAAATAAATTAAAGAGGAATAAAATTGTTATTAAGAAATTATTTTAAAGAATATTAAAATTATTTTAAAGAGGAATAAATAGTAAATCATTGAAAGCTTATATTTATATAGGAGTTTTTAATGATTTTTAATGATTTTCAATGAATTATTATCTTTTTTTTGGCCTCTTTTAAAACAAACATTTCATTGTAAGTGCCCTTTCTTTCATAATCTATACCTTATACCCCTTTCCCCCATCCATCTATCTGTGCACAAAAAAGCTTTTGTTGTTAGATAGCAATGTTCTTAGTTTATCGAGCAAATTAATACATCAACTAAAATTGATGACACCTGAAACTTTTTGTTTATTTTGCATTTTAGAATTTATTCCACCATTTAAAAATATCTGCCTAATTTAAAAATAATATATATGATATTACAGTAATTTTCAACCGCATAACCTTATGATAAATGTTCTTAGCATTTATTGAAACAATTGATGCACTTGAACCGTATATTGAAGGATAACGGCTGCAAATAGACGAAAGGCATGATAAAGTAATTTTTCAACATGACTAAGTTGATCTCTTTTTTGCACTGAAATGGGATGTTTTATCCCATCCATTACATTCTCTAGATATTGCTCCATCGGATTATTACTTGTTTCGATCCATGGAACACAACTTGCTAAGCTGAGGCTTCCAGTCTTACCAAGATATGAAATATTGGATCGATTGGTGGAAAACATCAAAAGATGAGTTGTTCTTTTTATCTATATATATATATATATATATATATGTATATAAAAGAACAACTCATCTTTTGAGACCAATCGATCCAATATTTCATATCTTGGTAAGACTGGAAGCCTTGCTTAAAAGAAAACATTATGACCACCCCTCCATTTTGCAATGAACTCGCCTGGATGACGTGGAAGGCACTTGATCAGGTGGAAGTGGTACTTAACTGGTATTAAGTGGTGGTATTAATCCATGCCAAGGCGGGTTGAAGCTGTGTTGCGCACCAAAGGTGGGCCAACTCGTTATTGACAGGTGGTCATAATGTTTTGGCTCTTTGAGTGTATATATATATATATATATATATATATTAGAAAGAACAGGAAAAGTAATGATTAGCTTTGAAAAAATAATAATGTACACAATTTTTCACAATAAAGCCTTGAATTTCCAAAACCTTCTCTCAAAATTAATTAAAAGTCCTGGTAATTTTTTAGAATCTACTGAATTTTCAATTACACGTTTCTAATGATATTATGTATGCAATGAAATAAAAGGTTTAAATATATTCATTTAGGGGGAGTTAATGACATTTTTGTAAAAAGATTTTTTTTTTTTAATTTTTGTTCTACATTACTTGAGTGGTTGTCAACTTATATATTTTAGAATATTAGTATTTTATTAGCTCAATACACACATAATGGATATATTCTCTTACATACATGAAAGTAAATATATGTATTCTTTTAGTTAGGTGTGTTTTAGTCAAATATAAATATTTTTGTAGAATTATTTTAATTATTAACAAACATATTCATGTACTATATATTTTAATTTCCATGTTTTTCAATGCTTTCATAACCTAATTTAACAATTGCGTCCAAAATATTTGAGTAAAACATTTAAAAATTTGGCTCTAGATGCAGTAGTTGGTTACCTTTACAATCATTTCTGAGTGCATCCAGTGGGAAAAACTTTGTTCACACATATATAAAAATTCATTTTCCCTGAGAGACTTCCTCATAAACTTTCTCTTTCGACATTTTTATGTTTCTTGACTTTTTTTCTCCTGTGCCTGTCCTTTAACTTTTGCTTGCTGATTCTGCAATTTCTCACAAGTAAAACATTTCTATATTTTAACAGAGTTTTCTTTTCAGTTTGAACATTCTGTACTTGTACAAAACACATTTTCTGTAGACTCGTAGAATATGATTTAAGGTTTTATCAATTGCTGCATTTATTATTATTAATATAAATGCAGCAATTGATTATATTATAACATTGCTGCATTTATTTGCTTTTATTAATATTTCTCTAGAAACTTGAACATGGTAAAAAAAATTAAATAACACTAAAATGTTAATGTTTAATAAGGATTTTCATGAGATAAGATAAAAAAAAAGGTATAGTAGATGAAATAAGAAAATGTATAAATGAAAGAATAAAAATGCATAAATACACATGATTTGCATAGATGATATGCATTTTTATAAAATTGTTGACGGACAGTTCCTGACCACTCTTTGTTAATTTGGTTTCTACTTGTGCTACTTGTCCTTATTCCATTAAATTGTAAATCTTTTAATACTGTTCTTTCAAAAGCATTATTTTTTTTTTTTTAATTTTAAATGTTGGTTTGCACTATATAATTTTCATCTACTAGTACTACTATACCAAACCACAGCACTGTGCTTAGTATTGAGTTGCCTCAATACAATTTGGGAATGATGTGAGTGAAAAGTCTGACTGGGCTATGTGACACTTTACAGTCATATGAGACCGGGACCTACGGCTTAAAGTGGATTCCGAACCACTACAAGCATCCATGGCACTGCTTGGAGTCGAATTCAAAACCTGTGGCACTGAGCGCAAGAGCACTAGACACTCGGCCATTCAAGCCCCAATATATATTTCTCATCTGTTGAACCAGATGATGTCTAGTTCATTTAGCTTTAGATTTGGCTTCGAAATCAGACACAGGAAAGCTCACCAATACTGGATTGTGCATAATATATTTTCAACACGGAAACTTCTCCCGTTAAAATTGAGAAAGATAATGCAAATATCCAGAGGCCATCCTATGCCAATAGGAGTATTCGTTCACTATTCTGATGCTTGCTATGAATACAGCAAACTCTTCTATAGTTCAGCCTGAGTAAAGTTGAAATTGCTGTATATTTGCCTTTCTAAAGGCGGTTCCTCAGACTAAAGCAGCCTGAATTCGAAAATAGTAACAAGGTAATATAATTAAATGAGCATCTCGCACTAATATCGAAGATGGGCACAAAAAATCCATAGTTTGGAAAATTTTTCCATTGCTCGTAGAACAAGGGACGTGGCTTAGACCCGATCATATTCTATCCCCTGGGGAAAGGAATGAAGGTTATCATTTATTTGAAATTCTGTTGGTAAAATATGGAAGCAATATACTAGGACAATACTATCAATGGTGTATCCTAGGTGACGCTGAATCGATTACATATCTGCCATTCCAGTAATGATTAACTTTATGATAAAGTTCCTAGTATTCGGACGTAACCATCAATCCCTTTACCTTGTAATTCTATTGGAGGTTTCTTGAAATGAATGTGCTTTCATATTATAGTCACTTATTTATATCAATTGCATCTGAAAATTAAATTATTAATGTAATAATAACTTAATTCAATTAATATTAAATTAATAATTTAATAATTCAACTAAAAATGCTTCTGAAAATTCGTAATTGGAAAGATCATTTTTATGGCAACGACTTACATAATTTCCACCCATTATTTATAGGTGGAAAAACAATTTTCATTCATGAACACTTTTGAAAGGGACATTAAATTGATGGTGTTTAGAACTATTTTAATTATATTTAAAACAAATTTTATTATTTATTATAATTTTGAAATATTGAATATGACCCAGGGATAGCATGTTATATAGCACAATCATTTTGTCATCACATATTTGAACACACTTTTTGAAAAATAGCATCAGCCGCACCAATAAAAAAATTTCGGTATCACCTCCTTACCTCTTCAAGCCCAATGGAAGGAGTTGTCTAACCCCGGCGTAGGCACAGAAATTCTTGCTTTGGCTTTCTTTGTAATGTTTCGAAAGAAACTGCTCATTTAGTTACAAGATCCTTCACTTTTTGGTTGCACACCGTTGGATCTCTTGTTCAACTTTTTGTATGCTACAAACAATCCATCGATGATAGGTAAATAAAAGATATATAAGATAAACTACCCCCACATTTGTGAATCATATGATTTGATTTGGTTTGTCGCTCTACGGCCCTTTTGTGCACATTTTAGGCTAATTAGACCGGGGCCTACAGTTTAACATGGATTCGAACCACTCACAAACATTCATGGCACCTCTAGGATTCTAACCTGAAGCCTACCGTACCAACGACTAGAGCGCTAACCAATTGGCCATCAGACCACTTGTCGTATGATAGAAAACCTATAAAACTCTTACTAATCATTCTGGATGTTAATACAAAACACTTATACACATGTCATGTTACCGCCATTGAAACTCATTGTTTTTGAAAGCAGTGACTGCAATGGACGTCACGTAACTTACTATAATATACTTATGATACGAAATGCTTACAAGCATTCTAACAATAACCATCGAATATCTTCGCTTCTGAATGCATTGATTGCAAAAGGAACAGTCTGACTGTTCAGTATAAGACGCTTTCCCGTTGTCACAATTAACATCTAGTCTCCAGATGCATGGTGGCAGAGTGATTAGCGCTCTGGCGCTCTGTATCCCGGGTTCGAGTCCCGGTGATACCATGAATTTTGTAGTAGTGCGGAATCCCCTTTAAGCGGTAGGTACCGGTCTAGCATGATCGTAGAGCGTTGTGGGTGTAGTGTTACTCGCATCCATAGCATATCTTCAAGTTACACGTGCTCCCTTGGCAGTGCTAAATGAACAGCAGCATTCGTCGGTGCATTCCACTTTGGACTGCTCACGGGGGAATGATCAATACGACCCAATCTTCGATGCAATTAAAAAAACATCTGGTGTCCATGTTTCTGAAAACAGTAATTCTAACGTGCTCCACCAGCGTTATCTAACCTATTCTTAGGTAAGAACGTTATCTCTCTAACCCCATTTGCTTCAAAATTTAATAAGGAAAATACTGAAAAGAAATTAACTAGATTAAACGAATTTTCGATTAGAAACTAATGCATTAGCGATGTTTCACGATTTATACTATATTATAATTATCCAAACTATAGCGAAAAAATATAAGATAATAATTTTATTACAATTTTTATGAGACATTTTATTTCTTCATATACATTTCTTCCGTAAATCCTTGATGTCATAACTAGCGATGTTTGCTATTTTATAATCATGAGATGTTTCCATCTCAGAAAGTTTTTGTTTGTTTTGGCGCGATATTAAAAAACTGTGTTTGTGATTCTGGGACGGACGTAGAACAAATATTCCCTTTGCCCTCAGAGTGACAACTTTGGGCGGTTTTTGAAAAATCTTTTCCTTCTATATGAAGGTCTTTGAAGTAGAAAAGGATCGAACAAAAGAGGTAATTCATGTTCATCCACTGAGATTTTATAACTTTTTTTCAATTCCCTTCTATCAGCTCACACTCTCCTATATATATATCATGTTCAAATTTTCAATCGTTCATAAAATACTTGTTATTCTCCACTCACGTTCAAATACATTTTCTTTTTTGAACTTGTAGTGGATGACACTGGATGTTGATATAGTTTTCTCAAATATTCCACTTAAAAACTGCTTCCACCTAGCATACAATTTCAGCCGAATTTACAGAAATAACAGTTTCCATGGAAACCCTCTGATAAACAAAACAATTGTTGCGGAAACATTTCTTAACACACAGCAACTTCTGGCTGGATAGTGTTTACCTTAAAAATAAAGATCTTTCATCATTCAATGATTTTGTTTTTCAAAAAGAATCTTGTTGAATTTGGAAATGCTGTTTGAACCTCGAATATTGGTGAATAAAATAAGTAAAGTATTTGCGTTTGAAGTTGAATTAAATTCGTTAGTGATTTTCTCATATTTTCTCCTATAGATCAAAAAACAAGATATTTGGAAATTTTTATACAGTAATGTCTTAAATATTGACTTTCTTTTGACAACTAAACAAAATGAATGGTTGGAAGGTTTTGATATATTTAGAATCTTTTCAATTCCTACTATTAGTTCATTCTCCTTATATGCATTTTATATATCTTGTTCAAATTCACAATCGTTCATAAAATACTTTTTTATTCATCCACTCAAGTTCAAATACATTGTTTTTCAACTCGTAGTGAATGAAGCACTTGATGTTAATAGAGTTTTTTCAAATATTAATTCATTTCATTAAATTTAATTCATTAATTTTCCAAAAAGAATCTTGTTGAATTCGAAATGCTGTTTGAA